>SNVD02011094.1:0-54794 GCA_013180625.2 Boswellia sacra
ATATCAATTCGTCCATGTTTCGTTGCTATAGTCCTTGGTATTTTTATGTTTTTGTGTGGTTTTGATGTTTGTAGGAGTTTTGGAGCAACTTGCACAAAAATGGAGTAAAACCCTTCATTTTCACCGCTGCGAGTCAACCATCTTCTCGGATTTAATTGTATTGATATACAATGAACCCGAGGACATATTATATACCGTTGAAAAGCTCTCGAAGTCTATTTTCTGGAGAAATTTACGGTTTATAAATCCATTCAGTGTACCAAAAGTTATAATCAAAACAGTGTGAGAAGTATAGAATGTAATTCCACAAATCACTGTAGCATGTATAATACGGGACACTGTAGCAGGTTACTGTAGCAGAGTATTTAAACACATTTTAGGGTTTTATTTTCACAACTTGAAGAGGGGAGAACGTGGTGGAGGCTGCAGCTCTGGAATTCTTTCATCTCCTGGAGTTCTTGAAGAAGAAAGGAAGCTTGGAAAGAGGAAGAACTACAATCCAAAGAGAATTACATCAAATTTGCTAAGTTTTTCCCTTCCCTTTCATTTTCTGGAATGTCTCCATGTTGTATTATTTACCACGTTCTAAACATGTGTAACTGAATCTGAATTGGTTGAGGGTGATTTCAAAGCCCCTGATATGGTTTTTGTAAGTTGATTGTGTAAGAAATTGTTATCCAATTCTCTAATTGAAGTTGCTTGTATTCTCCCATATTTAATGCTTATGATTGCTTGCTGATTGTATTTGAATGGCCAACTGAATATAATCTGGTTGTTGTCTATTGCTAGACTAGAAATCTTGATCCGTAATTGTCTTGAATTTCTAATCATTAGTAGCAAAATTGTGATCAGAGATTGCAATTGGAGAATACAACCTAAGTTAAATAATCCGAGCTTGTGTGTTTATTGCTTAGATCAACCTATCTTTCTCATCGTAATGCATCCATTGAATTAAACTTTAGAGAGCTTGTTCTAGGTTGTTTAATGGATAGAGATTAAATAAAGAGCTGTTTTATTTAACAACAAAGTAAGGAAAGATTGGGATAACAGAGCTTGTTGTTATCTACGGTTGATAATTTCAATGGTGTAATTGGATGACAATTCTACAATTAATTCGCAAATCCATATCTTGTGGTAGGGAAGGATCCCTTAACCAGGTTTCTTTCATTGATTTTTCAATCTGTTTAAATTTGCATTGTGTTATTATTTACTTGCATTAATATTTCATCTAGTTAATCAATCAACAAAACCCCCCTCATTTAGTTTATTGTTGCTTTCGAATAACAAATTCAATTAGAATCAATCCTCGTAGGAACGATATCTTACTCATCACTTTATTACTTGTGCGACTAGTATACGTGCTAGTTTCGAACGCATCAATATATCTCCCTTGTTTCCTTGTTAAACTGTAATTTTTGGACTTAGTCTTTAATTTTTTAATCCAAATATAAATCTAATTAGACTTGTAATTTAATTAGGCTTCTACAAAACTAATATAAATCTAACTGGACTCTTATATCTTTGAGTCCAACTCAAATAATTACAAAGCCTCTTTTATCCCAAATAAAACTCTCAATTAATTAATAGCCCAATAGGCCCAATAGTTCAATAGCCTGATAACTTATTTAATTAATCTTATAATTAAATATCAAGCCCGCTAGCTTACTCATCTAATTAAACTCTTTTAATTAAATAACAAGCCCATGTACTGTAGGAACTCAGTGTCAAATCTAAACACTTCATGACTGTAGAATAGCCTTTGGGACTAAGACCTTGTGAGTACAGGCTTCAAAATTTTGCTTTCTCACCACTTAAGTTCCTAGGTAAGTCTGAAAATTGTCTGAATGAGATGTGTGGACGACCTATAATCACTAGACTATATTGGATAAACAATGATCGGTGAACAATGATTGATGAATAGTGATCGATGAACATTGCGTCATTAACAGTAATTGGTGAATAATGTTATGTGAACAGTAATCAATGAACAGTAACAATGTGAACAGTATCAATGTATAGTGACGGCTCGTTCCTTATTCACTAGCAAACTATTACAACACTATCCTAATTCTTCCTTTTAAGTCTCTGTTAATCCTTGTCCCAGTTTGACTAGTAAACATAATCCTATCAGGCTTAGTTTAACTAGTTTTCTAGGCTTCTATAACTAGCAGTCCTAGTTGTATAAGAACTTAATCTCATTAAGTCTTTAATTGGGCTTTTAACACTTAATTAGGTGATAAGTGTCTATTTATATATCATTTTTATATCAATTCGTCCATGTTTCTTTGCTATATTCCTTGGTATTTTTATGTTTTTGTGTGGTTTTGATGTTTGTAGGAGTTTTGGAGCAACTTGCACAAAAATGGAGTAAAACCCTTCATTTTCACCTCTGCTAGTCAGTGATCTTCTCGGATTTAATTGTATTGATATACAATGAACCCGATGACATGTTATATACCGTTGGAAAGCTCTCGAAGTCTATTTTCTGGAGAAATTTACGGTTTATAAATCCATTCAGTGTACCAAAAGTTCTAATCAAAACAGTGTGAGATGTATAGAAATATAATTCCACAAGTCACTGTAGCATGTATAATACGGGGCACTGTAGCAATTCACTGTAGCAGAATATTTAAACACATTTCAGGGTTTTATTTTGATAACTGGAAGAGGGGAAAACGTGGGAGGAGGCTACATTTCTGGATTTCTCTCATCCCTTGGAGTTCTTGAAGGAGAAAGAAGATTTTGAAAGAGGAGGAACTACAATTCCAAGAAGATTCATCTACAAAGAAGATTTTCAAAGAATTTGCTAAGTTCTTTCTTTCCTTTTCAATTCTGGAATTTCTCTGTATTGTATTTGTTATTCTGATTGAATATGTGTAACTAAATCTGAATTGGTTGAGGGTGATTTCAAAGCCCTTGATATGGATTTTGTGAGTTGATTGTGTAAGAAATTGTTATCCAATTCTCTAATTGAAGTTGCTTGTATTTTCCCATGTTTAATGCTTATGATTGCTTGCTGGATTGTATTTGGGTGGCCAACTGAATATAATATGGATATTGTCTATTGCTAGACTAGAAATCTTGATCCGTAATTGTCTTGAATTTCTAATCATTAGTAGCAAAATTGTGATCAGAGATTGCAATTGGAGAATACAACCTAAGTTAAATAATCCGAGCTTGTGTGTTTATTGCTTAGATCAACCTGTCTTTCTTTTCGTAATGCATCCATTGAATTAAATTTAGAGAGCTTGTTCTAGGTTGTTTAATGGATAGAGATTAAATAAAGAGCCTTGTTTTATTTAACAACAAAGTAAGGAAAGATTGGGATAACAGAGCTTGTTGTTATCTACGGTTGATAACTTCAATGCTGTAATTGGATGACAATTCTACGATTAATTCGCAAATCCATATCTTGTGGTAGAGAAGGATCCCTTAACCAGCTTTCTCTCATTGATTTTTCATTCGAATTAACTTTCTGTTTTGTTATTCTTCGTTTGCATTATTATTTCACTTAGTTAATCAATCAACAAAACCCCCAATTTACTCTGTTTTTGCTTTCGAATAACAAATTTAATTAGAATCAATCCTCGTGGGAACGATATCTTACTCATCACTTTATTACTTGTGCGACTAGTATACTTGCTAGTTTCGAACGCATCATTAGGTCTAACCCAATTTTGTGTAGGCTTTTAATTAATCACATTAAGTACAAGCCTATTAATCTAATTAATTAAATTGGTCCGAATACTCTATTATTTAATTAATCAAATTAATTAAATAATAAGCCCATTTGCTAGTCAAATATATTTAATTTAACACCTGGGCTTGATTCTCTAATAAACCCAATTAAATTAAATAATTAATTTCTTAAGTCCAATATTTATTCAGACAATTTATATATGAGCTATCTAGGGGACTTTGATGAATATATTTAATTGCAAGCTCTAATAACTTTGATCCAGTACCCTGTTATCTCATAACTATAGTGGACTCTACCTATTAACTTTCATCCATTCCACTTTAGGTCCAAAGTTGTACTCTTGAATTAAATATTCTTTACAGAAAATTTAATAATTTAATCTAATTAAATTACCTTTTTAAGTTCTGTCCATTGAGCATCAGGTTTATATAATTACTCTTCATGGAATACCAATAATTAAAGCTAGGTATAATTTACGATGTTACACCTCTAACTATAGCTTAAACCCTTAATACCAGTTTTAGACCATTTAAATTAGTTGCAATTTATTAAAATAAATCTTAGTTTAAACTTTCATTAAACACTCGGCTAATATTCTCTCAAATAAAACCATCAAGGTGGTGTTCTGCAATTCTTTGGGAGTCATAAATTCCATATCTATGATACAATGTCTACTAGGATACAGATCTTACAATCCCAACTAGCCAAGGTATTGACCTTACTCTTTTAGATCTTACTTTTTACTTTAGTTAAAGACTATAGCCTGTATAGTAGAGGTATGCTGCCCACTCAGGATTAAGGTAGGAATGTCTTTAGTGCTCAGGTGTAAAAATTCACATTTGGTCACGGTATTTCACCAAATGGATAATTGCTACATTGTCTGTATTCAATGCATTCATAATGTGCAAGTGTTTTTATTTTACTTCTTCACTTCAAATGGTTAAAGACTCACAATTTCTCCATTGAAGACAAACGACACATCAGCCTTGTTTAAACAAAGTGTCCAGCTTTTTTTGTAGGTTGTGAACTAGTTTTAAGCTATGACATTATTCTATTTCTCAGATATATCTTATATATATAGAAACTTTGTCAATGTACAAGCTTTGCAACCTTTAGTCATTGATACAGTCACACTTGGGTTATAAATAATAACTTTTATTCATTTATAACAATAATGTTTATAAATTACAAAAAAAATATCCATACTCTTAGGGCATATCTCTAACAATCTCTCACTTGACTTTAGAGTATATGTGACATATTTGCACATCTGCATGTTACATGACCTCTCGTATGAGGTGGTACTTCCTTTCTATATGCTTTCCACTCTTGTAGTTTCTAGGCTCCTAAGAATTAGCCACTGTCCCACTATTATCACCACAAAATGTAATGGCTTTTTCTTTATTTGAAACAACTTCCAAATCTATAAGGAACTTACAAAGCCAAACAACTTCTTTAGCTGTTTCACAAGCCACTACATACTCCATGGTGGATTCAGCAATGCTTGATTGCTTGATATTCCTCCATATTATGGCTCTACCCCCCAAAGTAAAAACAGATCTTGAGGTTGACTTTCTAGAGTCTGAATCAGACTAAAAATCTGAATTTGTATATCCAACCAGGGTCAAATCACTACCAGAATATACAAGCATATATCCCTCCATCCTACCAAGATACTTCAATATATGCTTTATTGCAACCCAATGCTCACAAGTAGGATTTGACTGGTACCCATTAATAACTCCCACTGCATATCAGATAACTTGCCTAATACTTAGCATTGCATATATGAGACTCTAAATATCAGAAGCATATGGAACTCGTCTTATCTCTTTCTCTTCTTAAGGACTCTAAAGAGGTTGTTCTTGAGAAAACTTAACTCCATACCCAAAAGGTAACAATCCTTGGAGTTCTGCATTGCAAATTTAGGCAGAACATTCTTTATGTAGGAAGCTTGAGACAATGCTAGTTTCCTATTCTTCCTATCCCTTATGAGTTGGATCCAAGAACATAACTAGTTGTTGGATCTGAGAACATAACTAACCTCTCCCAAATCCTTCATTTGGAATTGCTCAGCCAGCCATATTTTAGCTTATGATAGTACTCCTACATCATTCCCAATGTCTAGAATATCATCAATATAAAGAATGAGAAACACAATCTTTTGGCCTCGTATTCTCTTGTAAACAAATGGTTCGTCTACATTTTGAATAAAACCATAGGTTTTGATCGTTTAATCAAACCTTATGCTCCAAGACCTTGATGCTTGTTAAAGACCATAGATTGATCTCATCAATTTGTAAAACTTTTTGCTCTTGGCCTTTCCCTATGAAACACTCTGGTTGTATCATATAGATGCTTTTGTCAAAATTTCCATTCTAGAATGTTGTCTTGACATCCATTGGTCATATCTCATAATCATAATGAGCGAAAATGGATAAGAGAATGTGAATTGATTTTACATAGCTACTGATGAGAAGGTCTCTTCATAGTCAATCCCTTCCTTTTGGGTGTAACGCTTAGCCACTAGTCTTGCCTTGGAGGTCTCTAACTTTCTATCAACTCCTCTCGTTCTCCTGTAGACCCACTTGCATCCTATGGGATTTATCCCTTCAGATGCATCTACAAGTTCCCAAACAGAATTAGAATATATAAATTCTATTTCTGATCCATAGCCTTTTACTAACTATTAGTATCAACATATTTCACTGCTTCATCATAAGTAGTAGGATCAGATTCATTTCGTTCAGTATCTTTTGATACTCCTATGATTTTATCATGTTGTCTTACAATCCTCCCACTACGTTGAGACACCATAGGAGTTTGTCTAACAATCCTCCCACTATGTCAAGATATTATAGGAGTTTGTGTAACTAGATCTTATGTTTGATTTGCATTAGAAAAGATGTCAAACCTTTGAAACTATCATCACTGATGGGATCAATGTTCGTTTCTTTGGACATTTCTTCTAACACTATATTGCTTTCAGGCTTATGATTTTCATGTAGTTGACCTTTAAGTGATTTCTAGTCATCTTGTAAGTTCTTTCACCCTAGATTAACTATAGAAGCAATATCCTCTTGTACCTTTTAGGGTTTCCTAGAAATACGTTGATAATTTTTAATAACTTATATGGATCAAACCACATCCAAAAGAGTTCTATTCCTTCTCTCTACTACTCTAATGAGTTGGAATAGTATTATATTGTATGAGAAGCATTCGCTACTACGATCTGATGGTAGTTATTTTATGTATTTACCAAACGCTTTCAACTTTAATCTTTTACTTTTTGAACTCTTCAAAAGTTCTATATTTATAATGCACTAGGTAAATATACTTATATTTTGAGTAATCATCTTATGAAATAGTTATATGTGCCTCTCCAACACTAATTGGTGCATAAACATTTTATGTACCATATCAGTACAATCTTTAGCTCTATTATCTTAAAATGGCTTATAGGAAAATTTTTTACAAGGCTTGATTCATAAGTTGGTAGAGGTACAACATCTAATGAACTTAGTGTTCATCCTTAACCATCCTTCAAATCCCTTTTTATAAAATTGGCCCAATCAAAAATGCCAAAAATAAGTCTAATTAGTGTTAGACAATCTAACTCTTTCTTTAGCCAACTTGACGTCATTTATTGATTCCACTTTTAGTTTTCCATCATATGAAAATTGCTATGTACAATTCCAGAATAAAATTCTTTACTCTTTATAAGAACAACAAACTTGTTAAAAGAAAGAGAATAACCAAAATTTTAAATTAGAATCCTAAATTCAAAATTTTGTATACAATATCTAGAAAAATAGCAATTATGCAAAACTAAAAATATCAAAATGTGCAATTCTTTCATTGCATCAGCAGACACCAACGCTTGTACAAGTTGTAAGCCAAGGTCACTTTCATTTAGAAGTCAAGTCCTCTTTAGCCTTTACAACGAACTATATACATGGTTAATATCCATAATTCAATAATTAATGGAATATTCTACAAAGAATGATTCTAGAAAAAAAAATATTACTTGAACAAGCTTTAAATGCTATATAATCTCTTTTCAAGATAGCCTTTATCATTGTAATGGAAACTTTTTCCAATTGGTTGGGCTTCATTCCTTGTCTCCTATGTTAAGGATTTTAAAACCTTCCCACGTCTATTCTTGTAGACCTTATCCTTAAGGTTTTAAATTAGAAGACCACTAGCTTTGCTTTTAGCATCTTTAGTAATTTTGTTTAATTGGGCTTTTGAGAGAAATTTTAATTCTTTATCAAAATCTATCTTTATTCAAAATAAAGAACAAGATAAAGAATTTAGTTTCATATCAATTTTGCCTCACTTAACATGAAAAATGATAACTTTTACAATAGCCATATGTATAAACTTCAATTCTAACACTTGGTTTTACGAAATAAATATATATAACTTGGCTATTGCATTTGCTTTCTCTCATTTTGCATAGTATTCTTTATTCTTTAAAGTCATACTTGCTTCAGGGACCTACTTATGACATTTAGCTTGTTGTAGAGTGTCAAGACTTTCTTTCCACTCTATATAACCTTGACCATCACATGGTTAACATAGATATCCCCATCTCATGGTCTACATAGCTATCTCCATCTTATGGTCATCATATACAATTAAAATCTCATTCAATATAATTTAGCCATGGAGCAAATTGATCATTTAGCATAGAAGTAATTGGATTTATTTTTTGTAAAAATAAAGATACACCCTTATATAAAACTCTTGAATATAACTACATGATGCGTGAGATGCCAAAATGTAGATGCAATTACCCAAAATGATCTACGATATATTCTGTGGTGCTTTAATCAAATAATTACCACTTTTCTTTAGAAAAATGTGATAACTCTATTTGATTCAATTAGAACTTTTTCTAATTATTATTATTTTCAAATTAACTCATATTTCAATAATAATAACTACCATATGTTTAGCTCTTAATTAATGAAATCATTCCTTTAGGGAATATCTTTTCAAAAATTAAGTTGAGTGTATGACCATTGTTTCAATTAAATCCAAGATTACATCACTATAAAACTTTTTTAGGAAATAGCACTTAATAGTTTGCTTGGATCAATTTTTGATCTAATAGGAGATCCAATCTTGGAAGACAACTACCATAAACCCTCCTTTAGGGAACAAGGCCCTAAGACATGCCAAGTCGAGGTTTATGGATAATCATCCATATAGACCAACAATTGAGGCTTTATGTTTAAATTTAATTAAACATTCTCCCACTCAAACATTTAAAAAACTTTGGGATTTTGTTTAAAATATCATGCATAAAACTTTTTCAAACCTTTTGAAACTTCTATATCCATATTTCATTTCTTAATTAATCTTATTAATTAAGATTATGTTTACATTCTATTCATCAAACTTTTGATAAATATATAAATCACCTTATTAAATACTTTAATTAATCTAATTAATTTTTAAGTAATTTTATTTATATATTTCATTAATCAAACACTTTCATTAATTATATATAAATTTATGCATGAATACATGAACATATTATGAATGCATAATGTGGCATTTCCTTTTCTCTATATGGCATGTGACATGTCATTATTTTATTTAACACTTAAATAAGATAATCGTACATAAAGCATAAATATCAGTATAAACACTTGGCCTTTTTCCTAAAAATATTATAATAATATTTTTTTTGAGTTTTTGTATTTTCTTGTGCCTTCTTAGCATGTTTACTGTGTTTGAATATGTCTATCAGTTCTAAGAAAATTTTTTAAATTCATAAAATTGAAAAATTTTTTTAGTGTTTAGTGAACTATTACAAAGCTGTCCAGAAACTCTGAAAATTTTCATAGACACTACTATAGATTTGGAACGTTTCCAAATATATAGTTTCACCCTTATAGATTGCAACCTTGATTTTATGGACTATACAACTTCGACTTTGTCACCATTTTGGGCTATAAAATCATAAAAACAACATGGACAAGATGGGATACTACCCAATAAATTAACTGCACTCATATGGGCCTAAGTTTCAAAATGAACTCAGCTCATTAGGTGAAACAACTTAGAACTAACTTGAGTTTGGGTATGAGTGAACCCATAAAGCCCAACATCGTAGTATTGTTCGCTGCCTAGTGGCCATTGGGCATCATAAAACAGCCCATTGGACCCAACTTTAGTGATGAACCACAAAGCTAGGCCTATAGACCAACACCCAATAGTTCAATAGGCTTAAAATAACAAAATCTATGCACTTTAGACTTGGCCTCACCACGCTTGGGCTTGGGTCAATTTGATTTGGCTTAGGACTTTCCAAGAAACCCTTTGGCCCATCAAATCCACATACCCTAGACTTATTCTAGGGCTAGCCGCCACCTCCAAGGCAATCCCAAGGCCCATTTGTGCAAACCCTTAGACCTAGGGTTTTTGGCGCACAACTGTTGTGGCCTAAACCCTAGCCTCCTCCTATGTTGATTCAACCTCCATGCTCCTTGATCTCCATCAACTCATGTGTTCTTATGTCAATCATACATCTCATGCATAATAATTTACATACAACTATTTACAAAAATGCAAAATTAATCAACATAAAATAAACAAACACAGAGAGTAATTCAATGCCATAAAGGCCACCCGTCAAAGATTACATACCCTTAAACAAAAATACAAATAAAACTCCAAGGCCAAATATAAAACCAAATTCACAACCATTTAATTATTACAAAATTCCTCACATAAAAATTGTAATAAAAAAAAGAGAAAAATCCTAAACTAAAATATGTTACTTGCAAAGAAAGCAAATAAGTTCTGTTACCTAGTCGCTCGCTAGTGGAGAAACCAAAGCTCTGATACCAATCGTAGGAATCCAGTGCTAAATCTGAACACTTCAAGACTACGAAATAGCCTCCGGGACCAAGATCTTGTGAGCATAGGCTTCAAAATTTTGATTTGCTTTCTCACCATTTAAATTCCTTGGTACGTCTGAAAACTACTTGAATGAGACGTGTAGGCGTTTTAGAATCATCGAACTATGTCAGATGAATAGTGATCATTGAACAACAATGAATGAAAGGTGATCAGTAAATAGTGCATCGTGAATAGTAATCAGTGAATATATGACCAGTAACTACGTGAACGGTACCGATGTATAGTGATGGCTTGTTCCTTGTTCACAAGAAAACTATCATAACACTGACCTAATTCATCCTTTTATATCTATGTTAATCCTGTCTTATTTTGACTAGCAAACATAATCCTATTAGGCTTAATCTAACTTTTTTCGGGCTTCTAGAACTAGTTGTTTGAGAACTTAATCTCATTAGATCTTTAATTGGGCTTTTAACACTTAATTAGGTCTAAAACAATTTTGTGTAAGCTTTTAATTAACCATATTAAGTATAAGCCTATTAATCTAATTAATTAAATTTGCCCAAATACTCTATTATTTAATTAATCAAATTAATTAAATAATAAGTCTATTTACTAGTCAAATATATTTTATTTAATACCTGCATTTTATTCTTTAATAAACCCAATTAAATTAAATAATTAATTTCTTAAGTCTAATCCTTGTTCAGATAATTTATATCAGCTATCCAGTAGACTTGGATGGACATATTTAATTACAGGCTCTAATAAGTTTGAACCAATACCCTGTTATCTTGTAACTATAGTGGACTCCACTTATTAATTTTCAACCATTCCACTATAGGTCCAAAGTTGCACTCTTGAATTAAATACTCTTTACAGAAAGCTTAATAATTTAATATGATTAAATTATTTCTTTAAACCCTATCTATTAAGCATCAGATTTACATAACTACCCTTTATGGGATACCAATAATTAAAGCTGGGTATAATTTATCGTGTTACCCCTCCAACGATATTTTGAGCCCTTGACAACAATTTTGCACCATTTAAATGAGTTGAGATTTATTAAAATAAATATCAGTTTAATGAACAACTTTCATTAAACACTCAGCCAAGATTCTCTCCAATAAAACCTTGTAAAACCATCAAGGTGGTATCCTACAATTCTTTCGGAGTCATGAATTCCATATAGTGTCTACTAGCATACAGATCTTACAATCTCAACTAGCCAAGGTATTGATCTTACTCTTTTAGATCTCACTTTTTATTCTAGTCAAAGATCATAGCGTACATACTAGAGGTATACTACCCACTCAGGATCAAGGTAGGAATGCATTTGGTGCTCGAGTACAGAAATTCATATTTGGTCATGGTATTTCCATCAAATGGATAATTTCTACGTGGTCTATGTTCAATGCATTCATAATGCACAAGTGTCTTTGTCCTGAAGTCTCTACTTCAAACAATTAAAGAGACTCATCATTTCTCCATTGAAGACAAACAACACAACAACCTTGTCTAAACAAAGTGTCCAGCTTTTGTTTATGGGTCGTGAACTAGTTTTGAGCTATGACAAAGTTCTATGTCTCAATATATCTCATATATATAGAAAATTTGTTAATGTACAAGTTTCGGAACCTTTAGTCATTGATACAGTCACACTTGTGTAATTTATAAATAATAACTTTTATTCATTTATAACAATAATGTTTACATATTATAGAAAAACATCCATACTCTTAGGGTAGATCTCTAACATTTACAATTTACATATTCAATTTAATATTTAAAATTTTATTCTCAATAAAATCTTAATTAAATTAAATAATTATTTCTCATAATTTAATCTCATGTTCAAATGATTTAATTAATTACCCAAGAGACCTTGATGGACATACTTAATTACAAGCTCTAATAAGTTTGACCCAATACCCTATTATCTTATAACTGTAGTGCGGCCCGCTTGTTAACTTTGTTATATTCCACTATAGGTCCAAAGGTGGACTCTTGAATCAAATATTCTTTACAGAAACCTTAATAATTTAATCTAATTAAATTATTTCATTTAAGCCCTATCCATTTAGTAGCAGGTTTATATAAATACCCTTCATGGAATACCAACAATTGGAGCTAAAACTATAAATTATCGTTTTACCCCTCCAATTACATCTTAAACCCTTGATACCAATTTTACACCATTTGACTAAGTTGAGATGTTTTTTAATAAATCTCAATTTGATGAACAACTTTCATTAAATACTCAGCCAATATTCTCTCAAATATGTAAAACCATCAAGACGGTATTGTGTAATCATTTCAGAGTCATAAATTCCATATCTATGGTATAGTGTCTACTAATATACAGAACTTACAATCCCAACTAGCCAAGGTATTGACCTTTATTTAGGTCTCACTTTTTATTCTAGTCAAAGATCATAGTCTGCATATTAGAGGTACGCTACCCACTCATGATTAAGGAAGGAATGCCTTTAGTGCTCGATTGTGGTAATTTACATTCGATCGCAGTATTTCCACCAAACATTATAATTCCACATGGTCATGTTCAATACATTCATAATGCACAAGTGTCTTTATCCCAAAGTCTCCATTTCAAAGGTTAGAGACTCACTATTTCTCTATTGAAGACAAACTACACAACAACCTTGTTCAAACAAAGTGCCCAGTTTTAGTTTATTGGTTGTGAACTAGTTTTGAGGTATGATAAAATTCTATGTCTCATATATATCTCATATATAGAATTTTATCAATAGATAGACTCTGGAACCTTTGGTCATTGATATAATCATATTTGGGTAAAATAAATAATAACAACTTTATTTATTAATGATATTTCCACAAATTTGCAGAAAATATCCGTCACTCTCAAGGCACATATCTAACATTGCCATCATGCAATCTTTTCCTGCAGTTAATTACCCAGATGGTGACTCTATGGTCTCTGAGACTTATCTTCATGACTTGTTTTGTGGTACCCCCAAGTTCCGAAAGGGCTTAGAAATTAATGTTGAGGTCGCAAGCACTTGGAGTGGGATGGAAGCCCTGCTCCTATTAATCTTATAAGTTCAAAATTATTTATTTTTCAAAAAAATTATTACCACATTTATAATTGTATACTTGTGTTTTATTGCTATTTTATTTATTGTGAATGTTTTGATTAAATTATTTTGGTGTTAATGATTGGAGGAAGTTGTGTTGCTGCTTAATGATTTTTGGGAGTGTTAATCTTTATGTTTTTAATTGATTTGAGATTATGAGAAATAAATTCTAAATTGAAAATGTTAATGCTGAGAGACTTAACCATGTTAAATTTTTGAACTTGAAATTATAGGATCTCATACTCATTAATACATGAGATATACCTACTAAAATCTCTCAATAAATTATCATAGTGGCAAGCATACAAAAGCCTTTGATGCATGTTATTAATTGAGTGGAATTGCTAAAAGATGCAATTGAACTCTTAGGGACATAGCAAGATTCGTATTAGCATCTTGATATATCTCCATTAATTTAGCGTTAGGTTCTCTCCATTGCAAACTCTATTTTAGATAGAGCTACAACAAAGGCAAAATCACTATCCTTTAAGGGATTTTGAATTGGCATGGAACCTAATTTTTCCATGTTATGAGTTTGGGGTTGTAAAACTCATGTCTTTATTTCTAATCCACTTAGATTTAAGTTAAAATTCAATACTTGGTATTGGCGATTCACAGGTTATTGTAACAATAGGAGTGAATATCGTTTCCATCATCCTAATAATGGTTTGATTGAATTAAGATGTACTACATTTTCTAATGACTTAAATCTTCTGACCCTAAGAAAATTAGTAGAAGGAAAAGAAAATGTTAACATTTAACATTCTCGCATGTTTTTATTTAACATTCTTGCATGTTTTTATTTTGTCTTCAATTTCATATATTAAATCAACTAAGATAAGATTCTAAAACTTATTTTTATGTCATAGGTCAATTATTCTGCTATCATGACTCAATTAGAATCTAAAGAATTGGAAAAAGACATGATCTGATAAGGTAGAATCCATTAAGCAATATCAAGTTTGGGCATTAGTTGATTTAAGATTCTTTAAGAGATTAAAGGCAGATGATAGCCTAGATAAATCCAAGGTAAGTGGGAGTTGCAAAAAGATACCAATCAAATCCAAATAGTTTAAGAGGATTATGGGATATCTTAAAGGCACTAAAAGTGATTTAGAAAATTACAACAACTTGTTTGGTGGAATTATTGTTTCTTGGTTAAGTAAGAAGCAAGGCTATGCACAGTTATAAGTAAATATTACCAAACAAGGTAGTCAATGCGCTTTATGATAACAAGTCTGCCATCTTTTTTAAAAGTAGCGCAAATAGCTCTAAGGTCAAAACACATTGATATAAGTTGTCACTATATAGTGGAGAGGGGAGAAATTAAAGTTGACTATATGCCCCCTAATGATAGGGTAGCTAATCCCATGACCAAAAGATTATCTCTAGAGAGAAGTTTAGAGAGGCATATGACCACTATGGGTTTGGAATCATCTAGATGTGTAGTCGGACATGTGGTATGAATATGTTATCATACGTATCTTAGGGAAGACTGAGATTAATAATAATATTATTATATATGTTTTTTAATTATTGGTCTGATAAAAGATAGAGAACACTAGTGAGATAACAAGAGTTATAGTAGATTTCTAGAATGTAAAATCCATTCTGAGGCATCCAAAACACTTTATATAACATTGGGTGTGTAAAAGTTGTTGATAAGGGGTGTTAAGGAAAACCTCAAGATAAGAGGAAGTACTTAATCTAAATTTCAGATACAGGTCAAATAAGTTTATTTGGCTGAAATCGCTAATTGAAATTAGGTGCAGATTGTATTTTCCAGGTTCAAGAGAATCGGATTCATTTTAGATTCTTAAGTAAAATGAAGTCGTCAGATAAAGAAATTTCAGATGCAGTCAAATATGGTTTAAATCGTGTATATGTAGAGAAAATTTAACCATAACCCGATTCATGCATTAATCAATCAAGTGGGAGATAAAGAAATATGTGATTGACTTGATTGATTTAATACATGGGACACATGCAAGAGTGCCATGCAAGATTTTATTTCACAAATATGAAAATATATCGCATGGGAATGGATGTGACTCTTGGAAATAGTTGTGATTCATGGGAACGGTTATGACTCATGAGAATGGATGTGACTCATGGGAATGGATGTGATTGTTACAAGAGCCCTATCACTTAGATTTGAATAAGTAACAATTCATGAATGGCTGCATCCTTTGAAGTCTATGGGCTAGTTTGGAATTTTTGTTGCTGTGAAAAAAAAATCACTTTTTTTTTTTGTAGCAGCAGCAACCTAGAGCATTTAGGATTGCTTTTTAACTGCTTCAATAAAATTTTCTATAGAAAAAAAAATCAGTTTTAAAGAAAGAGTCGAAAAGTAGGTGGCCAGTTGCTTTTGGAAATCATATTCTGCTCTTAGAAACTGAAATGTCAAAATTGCCTTCAACAAAAACAAAAATGTAAAATTACCTTTCTTTATTAAATTTTTTTATTAATTTTATACTTATAATTAAGATAAAAAATTTTATTTTTTATTTTTATAAAATATTTTTGAACAAATTAAAAACTGGTCGGATATGCCACTGGAGTAGTCGCCGAATTTTTTCCAAAGCGACTACTGGAAACCATCACCGGAGCGCATCCTTGACACCCTCGCCACCAGAGTGATCGTCGAAATGCAATCTATGCAGCGGCAAAGGAATCAGTGACAAAAAGTTCAACGTTTTACGGTAGAACATGGTCAAACTTCTAGTACCCAAAGCTTTCGCCGCCATCTATGGCCAAAACCAATCTCCGATGCCTGAAAATTTTTCAACCTTCGAATAGATCGGATAGAGCCAATCAATTCGACACCAGCGGTGTTGCCGGACGTGCCTGGTGATGGTGGTCGATGGCAGCTTTGGTGATCTCAGATGTTTTTTTCAAATTTGTTTTCAAATTTCATAAATAAATTTAATTATTTAAAATTAATAATATAATTTAAATTAAAAAAATATAAATCATATTTATTTAATATTTATTAATTTATTATATTTTTATAAATTTTAAATTATTTTATAAATAATTATGTAGATTTTTCATAATAAATGTTAATTTCTTAAATAATATGATTGTGATATAAATTAAAATTAAATTTATAATTTGATATAAGTTATACAATCATACGTTTTACATAAATTAACTTTAAAATATTATGAAGTACTTATATTTCTTAAAATAAATTTTATAGAATTTGTTCTAAATAGTTAAAAGAATTGATTATAAAATGTTAATAATTAAATATTACAAAGGAATAATAAATATGTCCATTTTGATCATTTGTACATAATTAAAGCTACAACAATAATAATCCCAAACACCTTTATTCTGCTTTTGAATAGCAAAGTAATTTTTAAAAATTGGTTTACTAAATACCCTCTCCCTTCTTTTTTAAAATTAATTTTTTCTACATCAAAGTAGAAGCTGCTTATTTCCACAGCAACAGCAATCCCGAGCTGATTCTATAAATAAGGCTCTTTACATTGCCTAAATTATCGGTTGTCATAAGTGTATAGATTAGGTGATCTCTTGCATGAATCTAATAGTCTAGCGTATTATCCGATGGTTTCATTTTCCAACACATTTTAGAAAGAGTAATCTAAAGATCAATCCTCTGAACAGGAACAATTTTACACAAATTTATGATATAGTAATATATATTGTGATCATTATATATTATTTGTTTTTAATCGTTTTCAAGACAACTTCATAACAACCCAGTAGTATTGTTAAATTATAATAATACCTGCAAATTTCAATAACTCTCAAATGATACTCTATCCATCATTCTATACATTTAACAAACTTTGACCAGCAAATTACAAATTTGTTTCGTTTATTTAGTTTTTGAAATATAATTTTCTCTTATTATCAAGTACTATTTTTAAATTTTGATTTCATTATATAATATGAGTTTTTATAAAAGATGATGTACATAAAATTTGTATATGCTTATAGTGTGTGTGTATATGCATTATGAAAGGGTGTATCAATGTACATATATATATATATATATATACAAGTTACTCTTTATATTTTTAATTTACGTTATTTAAATGGAGTCCAAATTACTTTTGTAGTTAAAGTGTCTGTATAATTTCATAAATAATTTTATATAGTATAAATAAGTAGTGGATATTTATGTTAGACTGAATAGAAAGGTAGTGAACAATAAATATTGGTTCAAAAGTTCTTGAAAACTAAGGGACTAATTTTTTTATTTTTTATTTTGTTTAAAGTCTAAATTTAACTAATTCTTAGACCTATGATCTTTTCATGATTTTTTTTACTTTAAGAATTAATTTAAGACATTTTTATCCAAATGAAAAAAGCTAATAATTTTAGCTTTTATCTATGTGCAAATGTCTAATCATTTATTACTCTTCTAATTCTTCTAAATATCCTTATATGATTCATTTATGACTAATTTGCACATAACCAAATACTTAAATTTTGAAACCCTCTTGAGACTTCCCCCTCCCGTTTTGATCCTTTGAATAGGCTGAGTGATGAGGATCAATCTGATAGGATTGATCATACTCATACGGACACCCCAGCTACCCCGGTAAAGAAGGGTAAGAAGAAGAAAAACAAGAACGGCTGAAGCTCTTGTACTTTATGATTTAGACCGTTTGTGGTCATTTATGTTGTTAAGACCATTTGTGGCCTTTTTACTTTATTTTAGGCCGCTTGTGGTCTTTATTTTTTGATCTTTTATTGGATTGTATGTTTGGACTTTACGTCCCTCTTGTAATTCTTGGGGTATGTCCCTCGGATTTTTGTACATTTTAATTTTTTTGGATTTATATTACTAAGTAACTTTTCCAAAAAAAAATAAATTTTGAAACATTATTATTTATTTCTAATTTTATAATATAGTTCTATATACATTTTTAAAATTATTTTATGGTCATTTTATTTATTTATACATCAAATTCTTTTAGAAAAAATAAAATCTTTATCCAATTATACACATTTAAATAAATTAAATTCATAATATCTTTCGTAACTCCCGGAACTTCGCAAACATGCCTTATCTTCCATTCCATTCTGATACATGATACGAATTTAATGATATAAGTTTTGATATGCAAATATTTTTACTATGTGAAATAAAATCACAAGTGAAAATAATATATATATATATATATATATATATATATATATGTATGTATGTATGTATGTATGTATGTATGTATGTAAATAGGGATATATATGTAAAACCATTCTTTTTCAGACATTTTAATTCAGATGTTAAAATAAAAAGCAAACAAACATATCATTTAGATTTTTATATTTAGACCTATTTAAATTTCAATTTAATTCAAACATATTTAACTTTTAGTTTAATTTACACCTATTTATATTTCAGACTAAAAAAAAATTCTTCCCCTGAAATAATATTAAAAAACGGATGGAGTTTGTGTACTTAAAAAAGTTCCTCTTTCCACAAATCATTCTAAGTACACCAATTATTAAAATTTTGAACTTTTTTTTAAAAAATCAAATCTCTATCTCAATAATTTTAAAAATGAAATTAATTAACCATTGAAATTCAATAGAAATTTTTTAACAAAGAAATAAATAAAATCAATAATCTTTTCAAAAGTTTGATTATAAAAGTAAATAATTAGTAAATGTATCTATACTAATATATCATATAGTTTGTGAAATTTTTAATTACTTTTATTATAGTTTTTTATTCAATTAAGTTTAATTTATTGAATTTTTTGTTGGCTAAAATAGAATATTATTGGAAGTATCAAATTGATTTGAATATAATTTAAAATGTTTAATTATAGGTTATACTTAAAAAGTAGGTGTTGAAAATAAAATCTTGGTGCAAGTAATCTCACCCTTATTAAAAAAAAATTCCTAACCTCTCTATAATTCATTTGGTTATTTGTAGAATTACTAGATAATTTAAAAATATAAATTTTCATAATTTTTTTGTTTAAATTAGGTGCATTATGGGATTTCTTTTTTTAATTTTTGTTTGTAGAAATTGGGCATTTTTTTACTTTTAATTTTAATTTTTTTTCAATCGAGAAGTACAATATTTAGTGGTTGAAATTTGAAAAATTGTCATAAAGAGAAAAGAAGTTTAATTAATATTTATTTTGATGGCACGACACTTTTACTTTAAAAAGAGAAGAGACACACAGAATGGCAAAATATCCACAACCTCCCATGAGGATTAACAAAACCTAAAATGTTTGATAAAACTATGAGAAATTTAGTGTAGTACCAAGCTTTTTCCAAAGTGTACGCCAAAAATGAGATAAGAACTTTGGATCCCGATCTGATACTATGGTCTTAGGAATGCCGTGCAATTTCATAATCTCCTTGAAGTACAAATCAACCACATGAGTTGCATTAACTGTTTTGTTACATGGTACAAAATGAGCCATTTTAGAAAATCGATCAACCACCACCATGATTGAATCATTGTTTCGCTGTGTTCTAGGCAATCCCACCATAAAATCCAAGCTAACATCTTCCCATAAATCATTAGGAATAGGTAATCAAGTGTAGAAACCAGTGTTCTGCCCATAACTTTTTGCCACATGACAAATTGTACAACTCTTCACATGCTTCATCACATCCCTTTCCATCTTTGGCCAATAGAAGTTTTCCTTCATAAGAGCAAGAGTTTTATCTCTCCTAAAATGACCATTAATGCCACTACCATGTGCTTCATTAATGATTAATTCTCTCAAGGAATACTGAGGAATACTTAATTGGTTTGCCTTGAGTAGATAACCATCCTGCAAAACAAATTGGTTAGATGAAAACTCATTACAATTACTCCATATTCTACCAAAATCTGGATCATCCTTGTAAAGCTCTTTTAAAACTGCAAAACCAACAACATTCACTTGTATAGAGGTGAGCAAAGAATGTCCTCGGCTCAATGCATCTACCACCACATTTTGAACTCAAGATATATGTTTGATGGTAAAGTTGAAAGCTTGAGGAAACTCTACCCATCTAGCATGCCGAACGTTAAGCTTCTGTTGGCTGTTGATAAACTTCAAAGCTTCATGATCAGAATATAGAACAAATGGTTTTGGCAAGAGATACTGACTCCAATGCTTCAAAGCTTGACAAAGAGCATATAACTCTTTGTCATAAGTTGAGTACTTTTTGCGAGATTCATTCAATTTTTCACTAAAGAAAGCAATCGGTCTACCTACTTGGCTAATAACAGCACCAATATCAATGTTGGAAGCATCAGCTTCAACTTCAAAAGCGTTGCTAAAATCTGGAAGTGATAAAATAGGAGCTCCTATCATCTTCTTTTTAATCAGCTCAAAGCTTATTTGTGCATCTTTTGTCCACTTAAACTATCACTTTTCAAGCATTCAGTGATTGGAGCCATTATAGTGCTGAATCCTTTGATAAATCGACAGTAAAATGAAGCTAACCCATAAAAACTTCGAAGGTTGTGAACCGATGTAGGAATTGACCAATTTTGAATTGCTTCAATCTTACTAGGATCCATCTTAATTCCATTGTTTGAAACCACATACCCCAAGAAAATAAGGCTTTTGGTGAAGAACTCACACTTCTTCAAGTTGGCATAAAATTTTTCACTTCTCAAAGTGTGGAAAACTTGTTGAAGATGATCCAAATGTTGCTCCTCATCTTTGCTGTACATAAGAATATCATCAAAATATACAAAAACAAACTTGCCAATGAATGGTTTAAAGACATGGTTCATCAACCGCATAAATGTACTTAGTGCATTGGATAGGCCAAATGGCATCACCATCCATTCATAAAGGCCACTCTTTGTTTTAAATGTTGTCTTCCATTCATCACCAGGTCTTATTCGAATTTGATGATAGCCACTTCAAAGATCAATTTTTGAGAAGATAGTAGCACCATGAAATTGATCAAGAAGGTTATCAAGCCTCAGAATAGGAAATCTATAATTAATTATTATCTTGTTAATAGCCCTACTATCAACACACATTCTCCAAGAGCCATTCTTTTTAGACACCAAAAGAGCTGGGACAGCTCAAGGACTCATGCTTTCCCTTACCAACCCTTTACTGATAAGCTCATCAACCTGCCTTTGCAATTCTTCATGTTCTTTAAGACTCATTCGATAGGCTGATTTATTTGGCAACATAGCACCTGGAACAAGATCAATACAATGTTGTATGTCTCTTATCAGAGGAAGGTCCTATGGTATCTCATTTGGTACAACATCATGGTATTCTTCAAGAAGATACTTCTCACCGAAGGCGGTTCATTACAAACTTCATTTTCTTCTAACAACATGAACACATAAATTTCACTTCCCTTCTCCAACTCTCTTCTGCATGCTGTTTGGGTAAGCAAAGCATTTCCCTTCCCTTTAGTAGGTTTAGGAACACATTCTAACTTTGAAGGACCCAAAATAACTTTGACCTCATCTTTAAAGAATGTATAAGTATTCCTATAGCCATCATGCATTACTCTCATATCATAATACCATGGTCTACCAAGAAGTAAATGACAAGCATCCATAGCAACAACATCACGCCATATTTCATCTTTAAACTTTTTTCCAATAGAAAATGAAACAAGGCAGCATTTGTTTACCTTGATCTTATTATCCTTCCAGAGCCATGAAATCTTGTAAGGTTGAGGATGCTTTTCTGTTTTAAGGCCAAGTTTATCAACCATTTTCGTAAACACTATGTTTTCAAAGCTGCCACCATCAATAATAACGTTGCACACCTTGCCATTAGAAGTACATCTGGTATTGAAGATATTTTTGTGAAGCCAATCATCTTCTCGTTCTTGGCCATACTTAAACTCCTTTGAGTAATAAAGAGAGAATCACCTTGATCTGCATAAGTGACTTCCTCTTCATCGCCAAATTATGGATTACTGAAATTGATCAACACATCTGACCCTCTCTCTTCATCACTTTCTTCCTCTACTAGTGTCACAATTTTACGATTAGGACACTCAGAAGCAATATGTCAATAGCCTTGGCATTTGAAACAACAACGTGAACTAGTATTTGAAGAGCTTTAGGATTGCTTGGAACTAGCACCATGCTCATTCTTTGAAGAAGCTTTTGGGTTAGTTTTCACACCTGGTTTAGGGTTAGGATAAGAACTATTGGCACGATTGGAAATGCCATCATGATCAGCAAAAGGAGAGCTGTGAACGTGTGCCTCTTTAAGCTATTTCTCCACTTTAAGAGCAAGTCTACACACATCATTGTAGGACCAATAGGGTTGCAATTGTACCACGTTACGGATTTTAGATCTTAATCCCCTAAGAAAACGTGTTATGGTTTATTCTTCTGGTTCAGCAAGATCACATTTCATCATCAAATTATCAAATTCTGCCACATACTCTTCTACAGAGAACTCTTTTTGCTTGAAATTATGAACTTAAGGAAAATATCTTGCCAATAATTTTCACGAAAGAATTTCCTCTTAAGCCCTCTTTTCATTTTCTCCCATGTCAAAATTCTACTTCTGCCCTCTCTTTCTTTTTGTTTCTTCAAATTCTCCCACCATAAAAAGCATACTTTTTTAACTTGATTGCAACAAGCTTAACCTTAGGAACTTCAGGCACATTTTTTGTAGTCAAAAATACGTTCAATCGTATTAAGCTAATCAATAAACTCATCAGGATGCATTTTTCCTTCAAATTCTGGAATATCAATCTTCACATGAAAATCTTAAAAGAAATGATTTCTTAATTAATAAGGATGAGGTCGAGTGCTATCACCAGATGCTTCACCATGCTTATTATGGAATGGATTCTCAACATCATGTGCTGCATTTTCCCATTCTTCATGATTTTCTCCCCTATGTTCTTGATTTTCCATTATTTCTAAACGTTGTTGGACTTGCTGGAGCTATTGCCTTAGATCTTCAATGATCAAATCCCATTCGTCTCTTTGAGGAGGAGGCGATTGGCTAGTAGAAGCAGCCTTGGGAGTACGACCAACCATTGACCCTAAAGCTCTAATACCAAAATCTAATACCGGGCTGTTGAATTGTAACAAATCAAGATAGGATCTTCAAGCTGATAAACAACTCAACTAATGGCTGGAACAAATGAAATAGAACCCAACAAACACTCTTTCAAAGGATAACAAGCTCACTACCAAAATAAACACCAATGGGATATAGCAAATTCACCACCCAATGACGTAAACGAATGATACAAGGCTAAACTAACTCACCACTCTATGGAATCCATCAAGAGATACAGAGTTAAAAGAGAAATTAGCATAAACACTGAAATTTCATTAAAATTTGAATTAAACAAGCTACTGCCTGAATACACAACTTTAGGACTTAAATAACTTGGAACAACCCTCCAAGCATAGGTAAAAGACAATAATTAAACGTGTTCTTATGGTTCCAATAATAATTATAGCTTAATTAATACATTAACAACTGAATTAATGACTAAGACCATAAATAAACTCAATAGATAATAAAAGTGCAAATAACTAATTTAGAAAACTCCAATTCCTGAGTAGACTTAATGCTGCATTAATTACGAACCAACTGTGAAGAAATAGTCGAAACTTTCTATATAGAACTCCAAATGACAAACCGTAAAATGTGTTAGAAAGTTGACTTCAAGAACTAACAAGAACGTAAATCCTGAAAATTAATGCTCTCCACATAAGTACCAGTTATTTGTCAAAATTGTCTCTCATTCTAGTTCCTATATACTCTTGATCGTTGTAACAATTTGCACCCTTTTATAATTTACCATTAAACCTATGGATTGCAACGCTCTTGTGTGTCAGTAGTAGGGTTGGCAATGGGGCGGGGCGGGTCCGGGGCGGCAGGTACCCAGCCCCGCCCCGTTCAATTTTTTTTTGCCCCGCCCCGCCCCATTGCCCCGTTGCGGGGCGGGGCGGGGCGGGGGCAAAAAAAAATTGAACAGACCCAGACCCGCCCCTTGCCCCGCCCCGCCCCTAAAATTTATATAATTTTCATCACCCCCTGTAATATTTATATTTTTGCAACCCCATCCCTGCAATATTTACATCTTTACAAATACTTCCATTCTCAAATTTTTATCATATTATTTACAACTATAACCATTTTTTAACAATCATAAAAATAATATATCTTTAAACTAAAATCAAACATATACACAATAACGAAATTAACAGCTAAAAAACATCATTCCATTACAAGTCTAAGATTATCAAGTCAACAACAATTCAACCAACAAAACAACTATAAGTTACCAACAAGTACATGACTACAATAATAATAAACAATATAAGTAAACATCCTCATAACAATAAAAGCATACCAACACAAACATAGCAACAAGTAAATAATGAATACTGTCAACACTTCAATAAAAGCAAACCAACAAGTTGATAGCATACATTAACTTCATATATCTAACACTCCAATGTCCAATGAAACATTCTCACAATCACAAAGATGTTATAGAAATTCCTCCTTCGTCATCCAATATTTCCCCTCCAACCATCTCTTCTTGAGGAATTATACCTAAAAACATATTAAGTAAATTAATAACTAAATAAGAAAATTAAATAAAAAATAGGAATAGTCAATAAGAAAAACTTAATATAATACAAAGTATACCTCGCGTTTTTAGCCATAACCAATTTTGAGTACACATTAATGCCTCCAATGTTTCAGGAAGAAGTCTACTACGATGTGGACTCAGAATTCTATCACTTGTGCTAAAGGCAGACTCAGATGGAACTGTGGACACTGGAATGGCCAATACATCTCTAGCAATAGTAGACAATACAGGAAACTTACTTTTATTCATTTTCCACCAAAGTAAAACATCAAAATCAGGACCACTAACTACATGATCCTCCAAATAAATATCTAGTTCAGACTTCTTTTGCAATCCCATATTAGTAGTCTCTTTAAATTTTTCATATTCAATATCAAACTCACTTGATGCAGCGTTTCCTATAACATCCCTTGTATATGATAAATTTACAACAAATTCCCTTTGCTCATTACCCAATCCTAACGCACATTGATAATCTATCACCAAGTCTTCACAAAGAAGCCGCACTCCCTCAATATACTCAAAAGCATCATCTCCATAAATCTTCTTATATACAAACTCCACCATTACCATTTTACACCTAGGATCCAAAACCACAGCCACAGCTAACACTCCATGGATAACATTCCAATATTTTTCAAATTTTTCTATCATTGCATTAGCCATTTTGTGAATCTTTTCAGAAGGCGACGTAAGCCAAGAGGTCAAAGATAATCTTAATTCACCAATTTTTGGAAAAAACTTGTTTGCCGTTGGATAATTTGTACCAGAAAAAATTTCAGTCAACCTATAGAACTTTTCCAAATGATCACACACAAGTTTTGCTGCTAACCACTCCTCTTCCTTAGGCAAATTTGTATATTGACTATCACGCTCCTTCAAGCGAACAAACACATCTTTATAGGCCAAAGCTATACTCAACATCTTATAAGTAGAGTCCCATCTAGTTTTACAATCAAGAGATAATGTTTTATTAAATGTCACTTTCAAGTGACGTGCTGTCTCCTCAAACTTTTCAATTCTTTTAGGTGTAGATGTCCAAAAAGCAACACTATCCCTAACCTTTTCAATGCCATTTCCAATCACTTCTAATCCATCTTTAACTATTAGGTTCAATATATGAGCACAACACCGCATGTGAAAACGTTTCCCACCCAACATCAAATGCCTATCACCTAATTTATCAAGTACTTGTTTTATCATAGCATCATTGGTAGAGCAATTATCTACAGTTAAAGTAGATAATTTCCTTTCCAAATTCCAATCATATAAGCAATCAACCAACACTTGTCTAAGACATTCTGCCGTATGTGGTGCTGGCACATATACGAACCTAACAATTATAAACATAAAATTATAAGAAGCTATAATTAATATAATTAAATAAATAAAAAAAGATAAAAGTACAAGTTCGAATATACCTCAAAATTCGATTACAGAGTTTCCATGTATTGTCAATGAAATGGGCTGTTATAACCATGTATCCTTTCTTTTGATTACTAGAAGTCCACATATCAGTTGTTATAGCTATCCGTCCTTGTATGTTTTCCAATAATTCCATTGTCTTCTCTTTCTCACTTTCAAACAACTTAAATATTTCATTCTTCAAAGTGTTTCTACTCATGGTACCAAACAAAGGTTGAGCATAATTCATCATTTCCCTAAAGCCCTCAAACTCAACAAATCGCAATGGAAGCTCATGCAAAACAATCATTTTTGCAACTAGAGCCCTACAAACATCTTTCTCAAAAGCATCTCTATCATGGCACACCAAGTTTGTGAGAGTTCCATCACCTTGTTGTTGATATTTCAAAATGCTTTGTTCCATGGTTGGTTGATTAGCTCGACGACATCGCTTTAAATGCTTACTTAAATGAGAGGTGCCGTCTGAAGCCCTAGCAACTAATTTTGTCGCACAATGGTTACAACGTGCTTTTGGTACTCCATCAATAACTAGCTTTGTAAAATGTTGCCAAACTTGTGATGCAGTCCTAGACCTTTTGCTATATTGAGACAAATCATCATCATCATCTTATTCTAACCCTCTTTTACTAGTGGATACAGCAATTTCAGAAGGAGAGATATCAATGTTTAAATCGCCACTGAGATTTTGGGTATTTGACATCCCCGCTTCTTGTGATTGTGAAGACATTGTTTACCTAAAACAATCACAAAAATATGCAAATTTAAGATAAAATTAAGTAAGAAAAAGATATAATTTAGACATGATTTGCTCAAGGTAGTTAGGGGTGGGTCGTGTCAATCTACATAGTTGTAGTTCAAGTGGTTTTATAATTTTATTAGCTAGATCCGGTACTGAATAATTATGATGACTAATAAAGGTAGATCCAGTGAAAATATGATTAACGATTAGCTGAATTCTATGTTTTGGTATGTCTAGTACAATCTACAATAGATATTAACGATAAACAATGTTCTTGCATAGGGTAGATTGCCTTAAACTGATAATTAGTGTTGAACCTAAACTTTTATCGTCTTTTAAATGTGAAATTATGCAAGTTTTGTGAGCATGTCATGTTATGCTGATTCATCTTTTCTGGATGAATATACTGAAATAAGTTGGATACTAGATGAACAATGGTACCCTTATAAAACAAACTACTGCACCGTTATGTCCATTATATATGGATATCATAATTATTCTTTGAATGTTATAAACAAAACAGTTGAGGTTGTGAATTTATAAATATCTTAGAATTGATATTAAATATAAGTGACTGTGGATTAGAGTTGTGATTTAGTGTTGCGTTGGCTGAATGTTGTTTTGAGCTATTTTCAGCAGAAAACTATCGAGAAAAACAACCATTTCTTTTATAAAAAATACTATACATTTTACAGTGTTTAAAAAATACTGTAAATTCTTAATCACAACGTTTAAAAACAATGCAACACAAAATGTTATAAAACAGTGTAATAGACTAGAGATTTTTTGCAGTTTCATTGATAACAATGCAACACAAAACGTTATAAAACTACGTTTACAACATTTTTTCAATGTTTACAACATTTAACAACCAAATTTGAGGTCGGCAAACCTAAATTTCAGGACTCGGAACTAATTCAAATTTAACAAACCACAAACATAAAATTACGTTGCAATGCATTAGATTTAGAGCTGTTAACCACCAGAAAATTTTTTCAACGTTTACAACATTTAACAACCAAATTTGAGGTCGGCAAACCTAAATTTCAGGACTCGGAACTAATTCAAATTTAACAAACCACAACATAAAATTACGTTGCAATGCATTAGAGCTGTTAACCACCAGAAAATTTTTTCAACGTTTACAACATTTAACAACCAAATTTGAGGTCGGCAAACCTAAATTTCAGGACTCGGAACTAATTCAAATTTAACAAACCACAAACATAAAATTACGTTGCAATGCATTAGAGCTGTTAACCACCAGAAAATTCAATTACCACAAGAAAATCGGAGCTGCGAAGCTGGCTATGCAGGGCAGGGCGGAATTGCGAAGGAGGCGATCGGGCCGAGCTAAGTGGAGTCGAGCTGGCTGTAGGGCGGAGCTGGCTGTGTAGGGCGGAGCTGGCTGTGCAGGGCGAAGCTGAAGAGGAGGCGATCGGGCCGAGCTGAGTGGAGTCGAGCTGGCAGGGCGGAGCTGGCTGTGCAGGACGGAGCTGCGGAGGAGGCGATCGGGCCGAGCTGAGTGGAGTCGAGCTGGCTGTGCAGCGGAGTCGTTGTGCAGGACGGAGCTGGTTGTGTAGGACGGAGCTGTGGTCTGCGGATCTGGCTATGCAGGGCGGAGATGCGGTGCTGCTGAGCTGGCTGTGCAAGGCTGGGCGGAGCTACGGAGCTGGCTGGGCGGAGCTGCGGTCACGCGGAGGAGAGGGGAGAGACCGAGAGGATAGAGGAGGCTGGAGAGTGGAGATGTTTGGGTGGCGAAGCTGCAGGCAGCAGTTGGGAGAAAGAGAAGATAGAGAGGATGCGGAGGCTGCAAAGTGCAGACGTTTGGGAATTAGATGAGTTAGGGTTTTGGAAAGAAAATTTATTTATATAGGTTAGCAAAATTCCCAGGATATCCTTATATATCCAAGCATGTCACAAATACCCTTAATAATATCATTTAAGTCCAAATATTTTATTTTTTTCATATATACTCTTATACTGTGCGGGGCGGGGTGGGTCAACGGGTCCAAGAGCTTTGCCCCGGACCCGGACCCGCCCCGACCGGGGCAAAATCTTTTTGCCCCAGACCCGCCCCTAAACAGTTTTGGGGCGGGTCTTGCCCCGCCCCATTTTCACGGGGCAAGCCGGGGCCCCGGACCCGTCGGGGCAAATTGCCAACCTTAGTCAGTAGGAGCATCAAATAGAGCTTAACAAATTCTTGGAGAGGTTTTGTAATTTTGGAAAATCTTAGGGCTCGGGCATGCAAGCCTCAAGCGAGATTGTTGAAATTATTCATATATATAATTTGAGAACTTTTTGTTTCCTTTATTAAAGTGAGAATAGCAACATGTGTCCTTGAGATTGCTGTTTACCTTTTTTCTTTTCTTTTTCTTTTCTTAGTTATTCTCGGATCTCGTAGAGCCTAACCATTTCTTTTGTTTTTGTTTTTGTTTTTTGTCTTTTAAGTAATAGAATCATTAAATAATATTTGTTTAATAGTGTTGGCATAAGGCTCCAAATTCCTTTTCTTTTTTTTTCTTTTTTTAAATAATCGCATGATTTAAACATTAATCTTTGACTTCGTTCTCTCACAAACCCATTGCTATTTCATTCAAGACTAATCTTTCTGTAAGTATTTAAGTTGGCAAAACTGTAGGGAAAAATTCAAAAAGGTATTAATATTAATAATTATAAAAATAGTAAAAATTAACTAAATACGAAGCGATATTTTGCAATGCAGCAGGATTATTATTATTATTATTTAAATTTATCTAGCCAGCCTATCACGTCCATCAGCCCCTAAGGACCTTGACAGGTCAAACGGTAGGCTTATAAGTAGGAATGTAGCGGCAAATATCGTTTAGATAAGGTAAATTCAATTACTGATAAAATTAAAAACTCATGAAAATATTCGTAAAAGCTACTAAAATTTTCAAGCATACAAGAGCAATTTTGTAAAATGATAAATATGAAAGGGTATTCTTTGGTAAATTTTTAAATACTTGAGGGCATTTTAATAATACAAACCTATAGAGGTGTATTTGTTATTGCCTATCAATTTTTGTTTTTATTTTTTAAAATCGAGGGGAGTCAATTGCCCCTCCTGGTCCCAACATGACTTTGTTCATGCTTGTAAGGGTCGTTACGAGGCTCTTTTGGTCCGAATGGCAATAGGTCATCAAATCATAAAGGCTTTTAAGAGTTGACGATCAACTCGCTGGCCTGTTGGTTGACAGCGCAATAAAGAAAAAGGATAATTCAATTCAACCCTTGAAGTTTTCATAACTATGCTTTGCTCCCTACCTTGGTAAGTGGATGTTGGTATTACTGGCGTTAAGGGTAAAACAATAACTTGAATATATTTTGATGCTATAAAATTATGATTAAATCAATTAAGTTTATTAAAATTATTAATTAATAATTGAAATAATTCTACCATCTTCACCAAGGGCAAGGCTGCCCATTCAACACCTCACCAGGCAATTGTATCACAACAACACGACCACAAGCCCTTCCCATCCAACACCTCCTCCATATACTAGCACAAGCACATCTAAGCCCCCTAGAGTTAGGTTTTACTTGTGTACTATTAATCAAGCTGCCAACTGATTGGGTACTATTTCATAGCCCAACACCCAACTCCCAAACCTTAACCTTTATTAATGATTGATCAATCTTGACCATTGAAATGCCATAAACATTTTGTCAATTTGATCTATAATTATAAACATTCTTAATTTACAAAATAAGTAAAAAAAAAATTTGCAAGAATGGTGATCTAAGATTTTTTTTTTTTGCTTTATATTACGGATTAAAAGAAGAAACAAAATAAGAGAGAAAAAGCAAGAAAAGAGGAAAACTGTAAACAATTGTGACCAATGACTGTTAAAATTTGGGGGGTGATTTTAGTTTCCAATTTAACAAGATATTCATTATTGACCAATTAGTTGGGGGGCTCAATGTCGTACCAAAAAAAATTCAAAATTTGGTGAGGAAAAAGAAAATTTTGAAAAAGGGTGGGACTATTTGTATTCAAGAAATTAGTTTGAAATACCCAATTAATTACTTTGCATACCTCTTCAAACTATATACGAGGCAAATACATTCTTCTCCCTACCCGTCATATTAATAATCAAATCCGCCAAATAAACATAACACATCCAATTAATTATATGTATGCACCGATTCTACTAACAATAAGAAACATGATCTGGTTTCCCTTTTTCATTGGTTCAACAAAAATTCTGTTTCTAAACTCGACGAAGCATTCATGCAATTCTCTCATTTCTTCAAGGTTACATGAGAGAGGATTAACCAATTAATAACTATTGTATTTGGGGTTTGTACAAAAGCTGGAAACTTTCTAGGTAGTTTTGCATTTTGTACTACTTGGAAATTTTTTAGGCTGTGAAAAATCATAGGAATTGGCAAAAAAAAATTATTACACTTGGCACTCCTGGAATTTTTTTTTAATTGCTCGATACCTTTTGGATAGGTGATTTTTTTCCCCATAATTTAGATATGTGTTAGGGATAATTCTATTTGCCCCCTAAGGTTAGGCTTAAAAAAAATTGAAGACCTCAGTTTTCTTAAATCTAAGATTGCCTCCTGAAGTTACTGTATCACTATTAGATTTAACGAAAAATGTATTAAATAGTAACTTAACGCTAATAAACAGTAATATTTTCCATTAAATCTAACGGTTTAATGCATTTTCTGTTAAATCTAACGGTGCTACAGTAACTTCAAGGGGCAATCTTAGATTTCAGAAAACTGAGATCCTCAATTTTTTATGAGGCAAATTAGAATTACCCCTATATGTTAATATTTTTTTTGCATGAAAAGTTTAAGTTAATTCTTAAGAGTAAGATTCAACGATCGAGTTGGACTCTACTTCTAAAACTAATGAAAAAAACCATAAGAATGAGAATAAGTGTATAAAATACGACTACAGTACAATGGATCACCCATGCACTGATTCGATATAAAAGTTGTAGATGCAAATATAAAATTTATATACGATGACTGAAAGAAAGAAACTAACATAACTTTCCAAATGAAACATATATCTCAAATACACAGATCCCACGTTGAAAGCAATCTTAAGAGTGCTCTATCCACGACTCTTAATGGGTCTGGTAACAAGAAAGTAATTAGACACCTGCACATATAGGGGTCTGGGCATGGCTCAATTTGAACATTTTATATTTTGGGTTTTGGTTACGTTCTTGGACTTTCTTTTCGGTAAATGGATTGGACTGGGCCGGGTTTGCTTTATTGAAGTCCAAAAATTTTACTTTAAATTATGTTGGTGACTTCGAATAACCTGTGCAATTAATTTAAATTAAAGCGCGAGCTTTCGATTAATTTGTCATAAAGCTTTCATTGATGAGCATGACCCAATCCAGAGAGAATTGCACACACAATGTTAAGTCCAAATTCAATCCATTAGTTATTAGATTGCATATATTGAGTAAGAAGATCACTAAGAAGGTTAGGCTCAAATGCCTATAAATATAGAGATGTGAGTGCTCCTGAGACACCATTTGATTATATCGAGTCTTATATTGGATGGCTAAAAAAGGTCTTGGGGATGATCAGCCCATCCATTAGACTAGTGTGTTGGGTTGAACACCTAGAGTCTTTAAAAATGGTATCAAAGCCAGTTCTCAGTACCTAATGTGAGAACGATGACATTGTCATAGGTTTATAAGTAGACATACCAAAACTGTTAAATACCTTTGGAATTTAACCCCTCTAGGACAGAAAAATAATTTTTCCTTCTCTATCTCGAATGATCTCCATCCCTAAAATTTCTTTACTATTAATTTACTTTTAAATATAACTAATAAGCAAACAAACTAAAACATGCACAGTTAGAAATCAAGAGACTGATCATATAAGAAGTTTATTATAACTGTTTTTAAGATTTTTATGCATTAAGGAAACTAGATAACAAACCACAAATTTACCATATCCTTCGATTTTTAAAATTTGTAGAAAGAATGCAATTTAACCATTTTAGATCCTATGCCAAAACTTTCTTCTAAATTTAAGAAAACGTTAAAAATAATAATAAATAAAATATTTTTAAGTTTAACCAAATCTTAGTAACTAACAATCGTCATATAAATGAAGCTATCGTATGATATTAAATACTCATGGAATATAATATCAAACTCTCGAGCCCATATTGTTGAATACAATATGGAGATTTATATATACAATAAAAAAAATAAACATATATTTATCACTTGGTGTTGAATTTAACCAGGCAATAAAAGCACCAAGATTGAGCTAAAACTAATGATAACCTCCTAATAGAACTAATAGTCATTGAAAACTAAAGAGAATACAGATAAAGACAAAGAATACCAAGTGGGGAAAAAGAGAAAAAGGGCCAAAATGCAAGGTTGTTATTGCCACTGTAAAAAATAAAAAATAAAAAATAATAAAAAAGAAATCTGCAGTGACAACAATCTAGTGTATTGGATTGCTTCTCAAATCTCAATCTACTTCAAAGAGAATTTGCTTAAAAAAATATTAGCTTTTACAAAAGATACCAAATGCAGAAGCTTTGTTGCTTCTAAAGACCTATTTCTACTTTTAGAACCTAAAAAATCTAGAATACCCTCATTAAAAATAAAAATTATAAAATTACCCCTCTTTTTATTTTATTTTTTTAATTTATACTCAATAAAAAAATTATAAATATTTATTTCTTTAATTTCATAATTAAATAAAAAAATTGAAAATTTAATATGAAACCTACAATATTTAATAAATAATGCTTTCATTTTCTTTAGTTTCTCAATTTTTTTATTTTTTATTACTTTGAAATTTCATAATAATATATTTAATTGATTAATTATTTAATAAATATAATATTTTAAATATTTTTAGCTTACCATATTTATGGATTTATATATGACTTATAATTAATGTATATATTGAATATAAATTCATGTTATGTGTTTTTATAATATGTGTATATAATTTAAATTTTGATATAAACTATAAAGTTAATTTTAAAAATTTTAAAAAAAATTAACTACACATTTTTAAATATTATAAATTATTATTATTAATTATCTAAAACATTATCATAAAATAATTGATATAAAACTTGCTTAAAATAATTAAAATCCTAATTACAAATATTAATAGTTAAATATTATAAACAGGATAATGAACATGTCTATTTTAGTCTTTTGGACATAATAAAGACTAAATCAACAATAATCCCAAACATGTCTACCTTACTTTTGAAAAGTAAAACAGTTTTTAAAAATTAATTTACTAAATACCCTATAACTTCATTATTTCTACCACACAACAAAAACACCTACTTTCTGCAACATCTGTTAATATTAGAGGAAAGATTACATAAATTTAGTGAGAGTTTACCCGTTGAAAGAGTGTTTGAAAGAGTGTTGGCCAAGCCTTGAGCAATAGGACTTCCAATCACATAAAATCAAGATCAGCATTCAGAATCTCTTGAACTCTATATTTTGATGGGTTCACGTCGTTGAGAATACTACAATAGAAATGAAATCATTTCCTCTTGCAAAGACTAGGTTAAAGCTGAAGCTTCCCAAAATAAAAATCGCAGGCAGACGTTCCAGCAATCTATAAAAAGTTTTTCTGCCTATAGCTTCTGTAGCAAGTTGCACTAAGAGCGCATATACTTGCCTCTGGCATTACTGTTGTTATTGTGCCGTCGCTCAGCCACTTCCATCTTTCTATTGTAATGCTCTAATACCATCTGGGTACGTACACACCATACATCTCTAGAGAAATTTGGTATTACCTTTGCCATTTATTTTTTTTTTTTCCAGAATAAATGGTGTCAGCAGCTTCCTCCATGCTTATATGGCCTCGAATAGAACCCTGTGCTCCAAAAGATCAAGTAAAACATTCCTCATCTTTTCAAGCGAAACAGGCTTCAGTATTACACCGTCCATTCCAACTCTCATGCAATTCTCCTTGGTGACTTTGTCAGTGTTTCCGGTAACGGCTACTATCAAGGGCCTTTCATGACGCCTTGTAAATTTTTCATGTATGTGGACAGCAACTTCATAACCATCTATACCAGGCATATCCATAAAGACCACCTTGTGTTCCTGAGATACAACACGCAAGCATTCTTCACCTGAGCCTACTGTCATTACATCACATCCCAGATGCACCAAAAGGCCTTTTGTGACTGATCTGCTTACACTATTATCAAATGCATATAACAGTTAGATGCAAGACTCTGAATAAAGCAGTAATTAATCAAATCAAATTTAAATTTTCCCAAATCTCAGAATAAAAGTTATAGCAATCAACTAACTTGAACACATGAATAAATATAACATGATATGAGATTTCCCGTCAATCTTTACTTGAATTCATTTATAACTAGAATTAAATGTCATATCACGATGATCTGTCAAGTTTTCAGATCATCAGCGAAATAGTTCTTACCTTGATTCAATTCGATTAACCGATGTCAAACCCTGCAAGACTAATTGATGATAAAGGTGAGCCTAACAAGGGCCAAAAATCCTACAGAGAATAATTAGTGGGCCAGGATATACCTATATCAATTATACAAATTCTACTTAATACAACCAAGGAGCACATTAAAGTTAGGAGGGTGAGAGAAAGGAGCAAAAGCTACACCCTATTTTATAGAGATTTTTGGGGGAAAAGTTGATTTACAAATATAATTTACATCTATGAATTTTATACTTTTGAGATACTAACTCACGACACAGACATCTTAGGTAATCTGCGTTTTTACAACTCACAGCAGCATAGAATCCACTACGCATCCTTACAGTGTGTTTGTTTCCATATTCTTTAAAACATTTTCTATAAACACACATTTATCAATATATTTTAAATCAATATCAACCACAGTTCTTTTCAAAATTCAAAACCAATCACATATTGTTACTAAATTTTGAAAACAAAAACATAAAGTACAAAAACAAACACAGCCGTTAACAATATCAATTTGAGTAGACACTAGTTTTAATTTATTCGCTCAGTATCATGTGATATCTGGAACGAACCACGGGCATGTTTTAATGGAATTGGAAACTTAAATAAAGATAAAGAATGTAAATATCCCAAATAAATACAAACTTGAAGCCACCTAGAACACAGCTAAAAACAGTTTCTATGGCTCCAGTCTCCATGTGAAAAATGAGTACATTTACAAGCTTGTCTATTTAAAGAGGAACACCCGTGGGTCAAGGGTTTGAGTGTAAACCAAAAAAAGGAAATAGAAAAAAGAATGGAGCTTCTACATCAAATGTGCCAGAGATGCATCAAAAGCATTTTGGCAGCCTAATGAAACTCTAAAACATGCTAAACTTTGTCCAAATACAATGTGAAGTGCATTTCCCACAATTCACATAACCTAATTTGTAGCATACCTTCTGGTACTATCCTAGCTTCTAAACACCCAATCAGAATTTTGGAGAATAAAGAATCCAAGAGAAGAGTAATAAACTTCACAACTAAAATAATGGATAAAAGGATTGGATTGTTACTGACCTATTATCGTCCATGACAAGGACTTTGAGCCCTGAAAAATTGGTCTGCCCATGTCCTGACATTTTTGGCATGAATGAGAGCTTAGAATCATTTGAGTTCTCTGGGATGCCAAGTTTTACAATAAAGATAGCAGTGCAACCCTTGCCAAGACCCTCACTTTCAATCCATATATGTCCCTCCATAAGATTTACAAACCTGGTGATATAATAAAATGTCAAAATAACTTAGATGCATATTTGGAAACTAATAATACAATCATAGACCCAACCCCCACCCCCAACTAAAATATTAAAATAAAAAAAAAATCAAATCAGTAATAACTAAAAAGATAAATAAATTGGCAGAGAAGTCTATATGAGCTGATTTCCTGCCCATGAAACATGAAATGAGAACTGCACATAGAAGGATCTCATGTTATAGTACCTCTTACAAATTGCAAGGCCAAGTCCACTGCCACTAGAATTTCTTGTTGCCACTGATTGGTTTTGTGCAAATTTTGTGAACAACTTAGGAATATCTTGGGGGCTAATGCCTGAGCCTGAATCTTTAACCTACATGAGAGGAAAAAGTTGTCTACATTATTAACTTCCAACTCTAAAATATTGAGCATCCAAGAAAGGAACCTCCAAACTGAGCATCATGGAAACCAACCTGTACACGCAAATAAAAATGATTTTCACTTGGCACAGGAAAAAAGTCTGGTGCTCGAGAATCTCGTAAAGATTCTGATTTCGCAACAAAAGCAGTGATTGAGATGCTGCCCTCTCTTGTGAACTTCACAGCATTACCAACAACATTCAAAAGAGTTTGCATTAGGCGCCTTTCATCCCCAACACCATGCTCTGGCAGATCTGGAGCCAAATTCAATGCAACAACTAGCTTCTTGACTGATGCAATAGGCTTGATCAGTTTAAGGACCTGCAACAACAAATAAGCATATTACCATAGATAGCAGAACCAATCAGCATCTAGAAATTCCTAGGTAGTTCCTCACGTCCACATGGCGATCTAAGACGACCTATACATGGCCGAAGGCAAAAACATACCTCCCTGAAAACAGCATGAAGGTTAAAAGTTGCAAGCTGAAGTTGGAGGCTACCATCTTCAAGCCTTGACAGATCTAATACATCATTAATTAGAGTAGCCAAAAGATTACTACTCTTTAGAATTGTTTCAACCATCAGTCGCTGCTCAGGTGTCAATTCGGTTTCCTGAAGTAATGAAGAAAGGGCAATGATTGCATGCATCGGAGTTCTCATCTCATGGTTCATAACAGCCAGGAAATCATTGCGAGCACGGATGGCTGTTTCTGCTTCTCTCCTGGCCAAGTCAAGTGCAATATTCTGCTCCATGAGTAGATCCCTTGCCCTCATTGACTCCTCCAAGATTGCAGCATGTGAAAGAGCAACAGCAACCTAAACCATGAGATTCGACAAATAAGTTCTTTCAAAAAATATCATATACTATAGTTTAAGTTCAATCCTATCCCATAATGAAAAAAGAGTCGTCTGTTGAGACCCAAAACACTGAATTTAGTAATATGCATACACATAGAGATACATAGAACAAGACAGCAACAGGAAAAGAACTACTGATGTGTATAGATTAGGAATAAAATTAGGGATTTTAATAAATTAGAGATTTTATCAGAATTCTGGGGATTTTGACTTCCTCAATTGAGAGTAATTCTAATTTGAGTTATTTTACTAATTAACAGTATACTATTTTATCTAGGATTCATGTTTGGAATTTTCTAATTTAATTAGAATTAGATTCTATTCCCTAATAGATTCTATTCTCTAATCAAGTTACGTTTGTTGGCACTCTAAATAAGTGCCATTAGTTATTTTATTTCTTAGCTTATTGAATATGGAATTTTGATCTTTTTAATAAAAGATTATTTTTCTCCCTTTAATTTCACTCTATCTCTCCCCCAAATTTCTCTTATTGTTTCTTCCATTTCTTCTGTCTACATCCCCCTCCCTTTCTTTTAATCTGAGAAACCTCGTTCCTAATTAACCAACTTCTCCAGTAGAAGTGCAAACACAAAAGCAGATCCAAAGAGCAATAGCGTAGATACAGTCCAAACCTTCAGCTTTTTTCGCTTTTCACGGGAGGTGACCACTCTCATGAATAAAGCCTGTCTACTCATGCTTAATCGACTGAGAAATTTTTCATCACACCTAGCAATAGCATATAATCTGTGTCTTACCACCTTATTTTCTTCTTGCTGGACGCATTCTCTTTTTTTTCTTTGGAAGTTAGGATAGACAGGCCAAATGTATTCTCAAAGACCAAAGTAGCATAGAGGGCCACATATTTTGCATTGGTACATGAGAAGATTATGTTTTTAAAGCCTGAATACTATTGCTGAACACTTACTTATTAGCTTAAACGTTCCTAATGCATGTTGGCACATTATCAAAATTGGATTGAACAAGTGTCATTTTGCTCTTTTTTTTTTTTATTTTGGATAATAAACTGTCATTTTGCTAAATTCTCCCTATTGCAATGATTAAATTATGATAAGTTTGAGTTTAGTGTTTAAATACTTTATCTTTAGGATTTGTTGTTATGATTGTTATTGTGGTGGCGTTTAACCTGAATGCCGTGCACATGAAAATGTGTATTAAGAGCTCAAATACAACTGTTAAGTCTTTTTTAGTAGCTTAAAGTCTTTTGTTCAATGCTAGGTTAAAGAAGATAACATATTGCCAACCACTAACACACAGAGAAAAGGGGACACCAGGTATAACAGTGCTACTACACACCATCATCCCATCTTCAACAAATTTGAACAACAAAGACCATTCCCTCAAAAACACAACATAAATGTTAAGAAGATTATCTAAATGTAAATCAAAGTTAAAGAAATTAAATTTAGCATTATTACTATATACAGATCATACAAAGAAAAGCAAGTTTCGTACCTGATCAGCAACCACTTCAACAAGCTCCAACTCATGGACATGCCACTGTCTTGCACTATCTGAGGGAAGCATCAAAACCATCAAAGCATAACGTTTTGTCGAAAGCTCTGGCCAATCATTGATTTGAAAATTTGAGAGATGAAGAAGGGGTACACGAACAGCAACCACCTCACCAGGCATATATTTTCCCGCAAGAGGCCTTAACCTTGCCACTGGACAATTTGGTGATATCTTTACTGCATGATTGCTACTGAATACTTGACTGATCACAGGCAGCTGGATGGGAACAGTATATCCAACAGGATTTTGCTGACGAAGAGTGTATGAGAGTTGAAGCTCCAAACCAGTACGCGTTGGCATCCACAAGGCACACTCTTCCAATGCCAAAGTTCTCCCCAATTCAACAAGGGTGGTCTTTAGTATGGTATGTCTATCCAAAGTGCTTCTGATCTCATGAGTCAACATCCTAACATGTCGACCTGTTTCTTCCTGTGTACGGATCAGGCCCATTTCTCTATCAAGCTCCGCAGCCTTGTTTTTCAAAAATAGTTCCCTAGTTTTAACACTCAATAAATCAGGAATAATATGTACAAGCATAAGGGCCGTGGCACATGACACCGCTGCAGTCAAAACCTTTGCGGTGGTCATTACTATAGCCACAGTTCTTGAGTGCATGCTAAAAGTCCACAAGTTAATAAGATGTGTTGCACCACAGAGAACTATGAAAGCACCAAACTGAACAAGGACCCATCTATACGGAAACACGGCAGATTTCTTCACAAAATATATCAGCTCTAGAGGAATGGAAAAATAAGCAAGTGCAATGAAGAAATCTGAAATATATTGGTACTTCATCAGCAATTCATCTGCTGGCCACTGCGGCTCGATGCAGTTGCAAGACTCCATTTTGATCAAATGATTGAAGCACCCAAGCAGGTAAACACTGCTTCACAAGTCTGCAACAGAAGGAAAAACAACTAAATCATCCATACAACATCGAAGGAACAACAGTAACTCAACAAATCCAGATTGAAAAAAAAAAATGTCACGTGCACTGATTCAATGTTTTCATACAAAAAAGTGGGAGGCAATAACAACTCAACTAACCCAAAATTAGGGAAAAAAGAAAGATGGTGAATTCCCCTCTTTCATGCAAAAGATTGTAACTCGGTCTCCTGAATGGCATGAAAATTTTACAGTACAAGATCAAAGCATCAACAACTAAAGGAAACTCCAAACATCCTTTGAATTTCTTTCCTCTAATCACAACAATCAGACAACTGTGTCCCTTTTAATTTTTACAACCATTTTAGGCAACAATAAAAATAAATTTGACGCCATGGAATTGATAAACAAGTCTTGTAGTCCTAGCATAACAGTACCCAGATAGAGAAACCCTAGAAGATGCAAGAATAATAACAATAATAATAATATTCATGAAATAGCAGAGCAGCAATGAAATGAGAAACCCACATGGAGATGGGTAGAAACAACAGTCAACACAGAAGAGAAGAATCAAATGAAATCAAGGAAGTACCTTTGACGTTAAGCCCGTGAACAAAACAATTCATGAGATGAGACCCACTTTGACGATCTGCTTTTGGTTTTGGAGTCTGTCCACTCTACTTGTGCTCCCTCCTTTTCTTCTCTCTCGGGTTAAGTAAAGTGCCTTCTCTCTTGGCTTTGGCTTTAGTAGAAAGTAGAAACAACAACTGGCGGCTCATCAGCTACCTGCCTGTGACGCTTCTTCCATCACAGCTCACACTATCACCGTTCATCTGACTTCTTTTCTTTTCTTTTCTTTTATTATTATTAACAGTCTCGTACGTGAATGGAAGGTGAAAATGACTGTCTGAAAACAGACAATTCGTGCGTGCCCGCCTTCCTTGCTTTGCTTTGAGTTTGGTCTGAACGGACAGACAGTTTCCCATTTTAATGATACACTGTCGTTTTCCTCTCTTTCTTGTCTTGGTAATTTCCTTTGACAAAATAATAATAAAGGGGTTCAATGTATCTGCTGCCCACGGTCTCATCTCATCAATAAATGTTGCAGTAGGACCATTTCTGCTTCAGCTTCACTTTTCACCAATGCGTTAAATTACACTTGTCAAATATTCTACTCTTTACATACATACCATGACAACTAGATGTGCCAAGAGCAAACAGAGAAAGGAAGAAAATACTCAAATTCATCATTTTTTTTTCAATTAATTGTTTAGCATTTGTCAAATATGTCCACATTTGGGCTTTGGTTCAGGTCCATCCCCTTGGGATCCTCCTTTGTTTTTTTATCTTTTTTTGTTTTTTAAACTTTTTAGTAAGTATCAACTGTAGCAGATGAACCCCAAGAACGGAGTTATCAAGATGTAATATTAGATACTTTATTTGTAGAGAACATTATAAGCTTTAGATATGTTTAGAAAAATAAAAATATTTTTTCTTGATATTGGTGTCAAGATGCATGTGTCATGCATATATTATTTTTGTTCAACTTGTGATAAAACAAGGATATTAGTTTATTTCTTATTTTACTATTTTCAGAAGTATATTCTAGAAAGTATTTGATTTATAATCAATATCCTCTTAGAATATGACATTATTTAATATATCCTAGTTAAAATAGGAGAATATTTATTTGTGTCATAATTCCTTTAGGAGTTATATTTATATCACTTCCTATTATATTTGTTTTTATTCTAATGAGAGTTTGATTAGGATTTTTACAGGAATCTAAGGAGATTTCGTTCAGACTTCCCACTATATTTATTGTTATGTTTACATAACATATAGTTAGTATGTTGGTTGTGTGAGGTCTATATCAGGGCATTCTAAAATTGAAAGGAGAGCTTCAATGCAGATTGGAATGTTTCTTTGATTTGATTTTATGAGTGTTTTATTCATGTATGAGAGATTGTCATCGTACATGAATTGTTGATTAGGTTTGTGTGAGTTAGTAGACACTTGAGAGAACTTATGAGTTAAATGTTTATGTAATTTAGTGTCAGACGTCGTGGTTATGATATACTTAACAGTGTGTTGTTAAGTTATCTGCGAAAGAGAGTGAGCAGTATCACTAGAGTTTAAGATCTTGGCGGGATTTTGTTTTACAAAGATTAGGTCAGTGTGTGAAAGTAAGTCAGCACTATAAACGATCCTAAAGATTCTACAAACAAGAACTTAGTGAATTGCAGCTCTATAACTGTCCGTAGATATAGGTTTTATAACCGAACCACGTAAAATCCTCTTGTGCCGATTTACCTTACAGTTTACTGTTATATTACTTATAACTACATACTTTCAGAACTTACAATTGGTCTCAAAACAAGTTCACTGATAGACAAGATGATCACGTTGATCTGGAAGGATGGAGTTTATTCGCAATGGAGGATCCGGAACACAACCACCTATTCTTGATGATAGTAATTATCCATATTGGAAGGTAAGAATGATGATGTATATTAAATCTCTTAATGACAGGGCATGGACCAGTGTGCTTAAAGGATGGACACCGCCAACAAAGCTAAATGCTTTTGGTGATGCTGAATTCAAATCTGAGGAGGAATGGATTGATGAAGAATACAGACGTTCAAGCTGGAACTCAAAGGCTCTCAATGCAATTTTTGCTGCAATAGACTTAAACAATTTCGGACAAATTTTTATGTGCAAAGTGGCCAAGTAAGCTTGGGACATACTTGAGATAAAATATGAAGATACCGCATTTGTTAAAAGATCTAAATTGATGAGACTGAATTCTCAATTTGAAATTTTGATGATGCATGAAGATGAGTCAATTTCTGAGTTTTACTCTAAGATATGTCACATCACAAATTCTGTATACATGCTTGGTAAAACTTTCACTGATGCAGAAATTGTTAGCAAAATAATTAGGTCTGTTCCAGATAAATTTCAACCTAAAGTTTCAGCCATTGAGGAAGTTAAAAACAGTGATGAGATGAGGGTTGATGAACTGATTGGCATTCTCCAAAACTTTGAAATTAATTAGAGTACTAGGAAGCAAAAAGGAAAAAGCATTGCATTCAATGTAAAAACTGAAAAATCTGATGATGAAAGTAATGATGAACTTGATGAAACTAATTCTAAATAGATTGTTTTTCTAACGAAAAATTATGTCAAGTTCATGAAAAAGAATTTCAGGAAAAAGAATCAAGGAAAGCCATCAAACTCAAATAAAGACAAGCTCAGAAAATTCAACAAGGAGAATGACAAGAAGAAATTGAAGCAACCTGATAAGAAAGGACAGATTTAGTGTTATGAATGTTCTGGTTATGGGCATATTCAGTCTAAATGTGCTAATCTCAAGAAGAAAAACAAAGGCTTGACAGCTACCTAGAGTGATGAATCAAAATCTGATTCGGATGATCAAGAATGCATAAGTAATTTTGTTGCATTCACAGCATTAGTAGCTGATAAAGGGAAAGTTGTTATGATTGACATAACAGAACATTGCAGAACCAATGTTGATCATTTAGATGAAGAAGATGGTCCAGAATACTACGAAGAGTTGCAAGAGACTTATAATACACTCTATAGTGAATGGCTGAATCAGAAGGAAGAAATTAAAACCTTGAAGAAGGAGATTGAAGTACTGACATGTGAAAAATCTTATGCTGAAAACCGTATCACGGAACTGGAGATTGCTTTGACAAACAAAACAGCACATGTTGAGAAAATCACAACATAGTTGATTAAGAGCAAAAGATGTGTTGATCAACTCAGAATCGGGTCTGCCAAACTTATCAGGTCTTGAGTCTTGTAAGAGACAACTCCAACAAACATGGATTGGGATACAGGGAAGCTAATGTTGCATCTTCATCAAAAACAATGTTTATAAAAGCCTCAACATCAGGTAAAAATTTTGAACCTAACTTAATACGGTCAAGTCCTAGTTCAAAAAGCGATGAAACATTTGTTTCTTCTTTGAGTTCTCTCAAATCCAGTCTTGAAAATTCATTCCAACTTGTTATTTTTGTGGTAAAAAGGGACACATTAGGCCTAGATGCTTTAAATTGTTGAATCTTTTGCATAAAAGATGAAAACAGTTCAAACTGTTATCAAAGTCACAACTGCAGTGAGTTAAGAAAGACAAGACAGTATGCGATGTTGCTCTTACTACTCTTAAACAATCTTCTAACAATTTGTGGTGCTTTGACAGCGGTTGTTCCAGGCATATGACTGGAAATAAACAGTTTTTGAAAAATTTTAAAGCATGCAGGGAAGAAAATGTTACTTATAGAGATGGAGCAAAGATTAAGATCATTGGCAAAGGCACTTTAAATGTCAAAGGCCTACCCAAATTCCAAAATGTCTTGCTAGTTGAAGGTTTGAAAGCTAATCTAATTAGTATTAGTCAGATATGTGATGACAAATATATTGATAATTTCACACAAAACAAATGTATGGTCTTAGATAACTTTGGTAAATGCATTTTAGAAGGAAATAGATCTTCGGATAATTGCTTTTTGATAAAAATTGCATTTAAAGCTAAGATTTCAGATTTGGAATTATGGCATCAAAAATTAGGTCACCTAAATTAGAAAGACTTGGTTAGATTGACTAAGTTAGGTGTTGTAAAAGAAGTTCCTAAATTTGATGACAATATAAATGAAATTTGTGAATCATGTCAAATGCGAAAACAAATTAGAAGTTCACACAAATCCAATCCATATCTTAGCACATCCAAAATACTTGATTTGCTTCACATGGATCTTATGGGTCTTATGCAAATAGAAAGCATTAGAGGTAAGAGATACATATTTGTTTGTGTGGATGATTTTTCTAGATATACTTGGGTTGATTTTATCGAAGAAAAATCTGACACTTTTGAAGCTTTCAGGAATCTTTGTGTTAAGCTGAAAATGAGCAAAACAGGAACATTGACAGGATAGTGAGAATAAGAAGTGATCATGGCAGGGAGTTTGAAAATGTTAGCAATACTGATTTTTGCAAAATATCATGGTATTGATCATGAATTTTCAACTCCCAAAACCCCTGAATAAAATAGCATTGTGGAAAGGAAGAATATAACTCTTCAAGAGATGGTTAGAGTGATGCTCAATAGCAAAAAGTTGATTAAAAGGCTATGGGCTGAAGTAATATGCATTACTTGTTATATTTCAAATAGAGTTTTTCTAAGACCTGACACTAACCAGACACCTTATGAAATTTTGAAAGGTAGAAAACCTAATTTGAAATATTTTCATATTTTTGGATGCAGGTGTTACATCTTAAATGACAGAGAGCTGTTAGGAAAATTAGATCCAAGAAGTGATGAAGGAGTTTTTTAGGGATATGTATAAAACAGCAAAGCATTTTGGGTTTACAATCTTCGAACTGAGGCAGTCATGGAATTTGCAAACGTAGTCTTTGATGATCTGGATGATTATACAGAATACTCACAAGATGAAAGCATAATCAGCTTTACAGAAGATACAAAAAAATCAAATTATGACAGCAACAGTAATAAAGATGATTTAGTTATGAAAGAGGAAACAACAGCTATTACGTCAGACACAACAATGAGAACTGACAACTCATATCTGAATAAAGACTCAATAAGAAATGAAGATGAAAGGAAAGATCCACCCACTTGGATTCAGAAAGCACATCCAATCAGCTCTATTATTGGGACACTAGATGGCATGATGAAAACTGGGAGCAAGGTAAGGAATCAATTAAGGTTTGCATGTTATGTTTCATTAGTTGAACCAAAAAATGTGAAATAAGCTTTAAAAAAAGATGTTTGGATTCAGGCAATGCAAGATGAACTCAATCAGTTTAAAAGAAATGAAGTATGGGAATTAGTTCCTAGGCTAGAAAATGCAAATGTCATTGGAACTAAATAGATATTCAAGAATAAAACTGATGAAAGTAGTCAAGTAGTAAGGAATAAGGCTAGGCTAGTAGCACAAGGTTACACTCAAGTAGAAGGCATAGACTTTGATGAAACCTTTGCACCAGTAGCTAGACTTGAGTCAATCAGATTACTACTTGCAATTGCTTGTTTGCTTGATTTTAAATTGTACCAAATGGATGTTAAAATAGCATTTTTAAATGGCTATCTCAATGAAGAAGTCTTTGTTGAATAGCCTAAGGGTTTTGAAGATCATAAACATCCTGATTTTGTGTACATATTGCATAAAGCTTTGTATGGATTGAAACAGGCTCCTAGAGCTTGGTATGAAAGGTTAACAAATTTTATGATCAACAGAGGTTATAAAAGAGGCAGCAATAATAAGACCTTGTTTATCAAACATGCTTCTAACTATTTTATTGTTGCTCAAATATATGTTGATGACATTGTTTTCGGATCAACTAATAAAAGTAAAACTCATGAGTTTGTTAAGTTGATGCAGGAAGAGTTTGAGATGAGCATGGTAGGAGAATTAAATTTCTTTCTTGAATTGCAGGTTAAGTAAATGAATGATGAAATATTTATATCTCAATCAAAATATGCTAAAAATCTTGTAAAGAAATTTGGGCTTGAGAATTCAAAACCAATAAAAACTCTTATCAGTACTAACCTAAAACTCTCAAAAGACAATACAGGAAAAGAGGTTGATGCAAGTTTGTATAGAAGCATTATTAGTAGCCTGTTATACCTCACAGCAAGTAGACCAAACATGTGCTTTAGTATAGAACTTTATGCAAGATTGCAAGCAAACCCCAAAGAATCACATCTGACAGCTGCTAAGAGAATCATCAGGTATGTACATGGAACTCATGATTATGGTATATGGTTTTCTAAAGATACAAATGATTATCTTGTAGGGTTTAGTGATGCTGACTAGGCAGAAAATGCAGATGACAGAAAAAGCACATCGGAGGGTGTTTTTATCTTGGTACTAACTTGGTTTCTTGACACAGCAAAAAGCAAAACTGTATTTCTTTATCTACTGTTGAAGCTGAGTATATAACAGTAGGAAGCTGTTGCACACAACTACTATGGATGAAGCAAATGTTGAGCGATTATGGTATTGAATGGAAACTTATAACTGTGTTTTGTGATAATACTACTGCTATAAATATTTTCAAAAATCTTGTTCAGCATTCTAAAACAAAACATATTGACATAAGATACCATTTTATAGGGGAACTTGTAGAGTCTAAGGTGATACACATTGAACACATCTCCACTGATAAACAATTGACTGACTTGTTCACTAAGGCATTAAATACAACAAGATTTGAGAATCTAAGAAAGGCCTTAGACATCTGTCAGTTATCTGAATAAACACTGTTTGCTATTATGTTAATTTTATCTGCAATATCATAAGTTTTCTTCTAACTTAGCATATGTGAGCTGTAATATAAAAAATGTGTGAATGATGAAATAATGGTTTAAAATGAAAAATACAGAGAGGGCTACCTATATATGATGTGTGAAAGCCATCATTGAGAGTAACCTCAGGGTATCTAAAAAATATGTTTAGGTCACCCACTCAATGAAAAGGGCTACCTCTATATTGTGTGAAAGCTACTATATTCATAATCCAATGTGATTAATTCAAAATATGTCAAAATAATGTTTTTGACATTGCAGTTGATTGAAAAAATAAATGAAAGATAGCTTTCATGTGAAAATTAACAGCTATAAAATATGCTTTCTTAGAATGATTCATATGATGTTCAGATATTGTTGTTATGTTAATTTTAACCGTTTTCTGTTATGTTCTTTGTATCATACGGTGCTCTTTGTGCCTATCCGAAATTTGACTTTTCTTGTGTTTCTATGTGTCAAAATGTCATGTCAGCTGCATTGAATTGAGGGGGAGAAGTTTCAGTGACAGAAATCCTAACTCTATTAGAATTCCTTATTCTAATGGAAATCAAAATTTGAATTGCTATTTATTAATGACAGTTATTAAGCGGTTTTGGAAAGGGAATTAAAATTAAATTTTATTAAAAACAAAACTTTTTAAATTAAGTCAAGTATATTACGAAATCAGTTAGGGTATTTCCTATTCATAGCATACTCCAACAACAGTTTTGACACTTTCTCACTCGTCTTGTTGTTCTCTCTCTGCTCTAAGAAACTCTTGCAGACTTGAAACCCTAACAATGGCGACCACCTTAAAATCTTCAAAAACACACAGTTCCTCATCTTCACAAAACGACTTTGGTTACAACAGTAGCAACAGTGCACAGTCGTCTCATTCATAACAGCCTCAAGCAGAGATCCCGATTGATCCTGCTATGAGCGAAGATGAATTGATTCCGGTGAAAAAGATGAAAGACAAGGTGAAGCCAAAGTATAACCGGTTCCTTACAGCAGCCATCAAGTAGAAATTATTGAAGTATACCTCAAAAAAGAAATTTCATATGGAAAGGCCAGTGAAGCTGACCGACTTCAACAACTATGGTCTAAGTGAGCTTCTTGAGTCTATATGTTGGACTCGTACGGTAAACAATTTCCTACCCCCTGTGAAGTCGTTAATTCAGAAGTTCTATGCTAATACCTCTACTTCAATTGATGATCCGAAAAGCTTTCATTATCAAAGAGCGTATTGTAGAGGAAAGTTTGTGAAATTCTCATCGAATGTCATAAATACATTCTTTGATATACCAATAGAAAGCTTGCATTCGTTGGATGAGAATTTTGATATGGCTGTAGTGATTAAAGAATTGACTGGTATAGAGGATATAGAATGGAAACCGATGGATGGAATTGACCAGCAATATCTTAAAAAGAAGTATAGGGTGATGCAAAAGATTGCACGATTTAACTGGCTTCCCTCATCACACCAAAACCAAGTCAGGGAAGACAGAGTGAAGCTTTTGTTCTGTTTGGGTACCAATCAACCAATTAATTTTGGTTTATTGGCTTATAGAATGATTGTTCAGATTGCGCCATACAAATCTGACTATCATTTACTTGTTTTTCCATGCTTAATTCAAGGGATTTTAGCACAAAATTGAATCCTTATAAGTCCCAAAGAACATATTGAAATTCTAACCAAGTCAATCACCAAAGGTTTTCTACATAGGTTGCTTGATAAATCTGATCTCCCTGCACCAGAACCAAAACCCAGGAGAGTCCGGAAACATCCTATGGGCAATGTAGAAGAACAACTTGCTTTGATAAATTCTGTCTTGAATGATATTGTGCAGGATCTTAAAGATATCAAAGTAAAACAATCTGTTTTAAAGGCCAAGCTTGCAGGACAACCCAGTGCTATAGAAAAACCACAGCCCATAGAAATTGACAATGTGATTCTTGAGAAGTCTGCAGAGCACATACCAGAAACTGATGCATCTCTGCCTGAAGCAACTGAGCCAATATCTGCAGAATATCCAACTGAACAAACTGTTGTTAAGACAGACATAACAGCAGACAAGAAGCAAAAGAAAAAGAAATTCAAGACTACTGCAAAGGGATGGGTCTTTGTCAGATGAACCACCACAAGAAGAACCCAAGATGACATTGCCTTCACCAATTGCTGAGGAAGAACCTCATGTTTATCTAGTCCCTGAAGCAGAACATCATTCTCCACCAACACAGTCACCACCACATGAAGCCACAACCCCACCACCAGCAGAACACATTCAGGAACCTCCTCCAATAGTAGACACAACTGTACCAGCTACACCTCCACCATCTACACTTGCAGAAGAGTCACTGGTACCTTCTCAACAACCTGCTGTTGAGTTGCATACAACATAAACCAGTGCTAAACGACTTGATAAGGAGATTCACAAGATTGTTGCTAAAGTTACTGCCACTTCGTCTGAAACAACTGAAGCACAGCCTGTTCCTGAGCCCACTAAGCAGCCTACACCAACTACTACTGGCAAACGGTATAAAATGAAGGCTGGCAGGATTAAGAAGCGTTCTGGCATTTCCTCTTCCCCACATGTTTGCAAGTCTCCAAGACTACGTTAGTTTTTGACAACTTGTCTTGAAATCAAGGGGGAGAGAAGGAGAAGGAGTTTGTGGAGAAGGAGTTTTTAATCTTTATATTTCTGTTCTGTTTTATTTTTGAACTGATCTTGTTTTTGATAATTCTATCTATTTGTTGATCTCCTCCAGGCCAATATATAAGAATTAAGAGGGAGTATGGCATGTTTATGCTTTGTATGCATTAGAACTATTTTCGGTTGTGTGTTATTTTCTTTATTGTTTTATGAGTTTTTATCTGCTTATTTCATTTGATGTATGTTTTTTATTTGCACTGGTGATGACAATGGTTGTAGAGTTGTTTGACAAGTTTTCACTTTATGTTATGTTGTTTTGTAGGATAAACACATTCAGACTTTGGTCTTTATGTGCTTTGTAACTACATTCTGTTATTAGTTTCTTAAACATGATATTTCTATTTGATAAATTATGATTGCTTATAGTTATGTTTGACTTATTTTTGTGTGATTTTTCTTTGATCAGATACAATTTAGTGTTTTCATCACAAGTTGCCAAAAAGGAGGAGATTGTTGGTGTCAACGTGCATGTGCCATGCACATGTTATTTTTGTTCAACTTGTGATAAAACAAGAATATTAGTTTATTTCTCATTTTAGTGTTTCTAGAAGTATATTCTAGTATTTGGTTTATAATTAATATCCTATTAGAATAGGACAGTATTTAATGTATTCTAGTTAAAATAGGAGAATATTCATTTGTGTCCTAATTCCTGTAGGAGTTATATTTATATCACTTCCTATTATATTTGTTTTTATCCTAATGAGACTTTGATTAGGATTTTTACAGGAATCTAAGGAGATTTCGTTCAGACTTCCCACTATATATATTGTTATGTTTACATAACATATAGTTAGCATGTTGGTTGTGTGAAGTCTATATCAGGGCATTCTATAATTGAAAGGAGAGCTTCAACGCAGATTGGAATGTTTCTTTGATTTGATTTTATAAGTGTTTTATTCATGTATGGGAGATTTTCATCGTACATAAATTATTGATTAGGTCTGTGTGAGTTAGTAGACACTTGAGAGAATTTGCGAGTTAAGTGTTTATGTAATTCAGTGTTAGACGTCGTGGTTATGATATACTTAACAGTGTGTTATTAAGTTATCTGCGAGAGAGAGTGAGCAGTGTCACTAGAGTTTAAGATCTTGACGGGATTTTGTTTTACAAAGATTAGATCAGTGTGTGAGAGTGAGTCAGCACTGTAAACGATCCTAAAGATTGTACAAACAAGAACTTAGTGAATTACAGCTCTATAGCTATCCGTGAATGTAGGTTTTATAACCGAACTACGTAAAATCCTCTTGTGCCGATTTACTTTACAGTTTACTGTTATATTACTTATAACTGCATACTTCCAAAACTTACACTTGATATTTCATGTATGACTTTGAGGTTTGCCAAAATGGTATGAATAACTTTCAGTTTTAGTGATAGCTTCAAATGATTCTTAGGTTAAGTCTCTTCCATTAAACTGTATATGTAACCCACAACTGACTTAAAACCTTCAATTATTATACTTTATATATTATTCAATGATTAAAATAAAATAAACAAAACTAAAAAAGATCCAAATCATTCATCACCTTCACCTTCTCCACCATCTTTCATCTTCATCTCCATCACCAGATTTATCACCATCTTCACCCATCTCCATTTATCAATAAATTTTAAAGATTCAACCAAATAATATCCAACCCTTCTGTAATCCGAATAAATTTAAATCCTAAGAGTGCGTGACCGCACGAGATGTGACTAAGGCTTTGGTGCTTGTTTCCTTAAGTATTTGTAGAACTGCAGATCAAGAAAAAATTGGTAAGAACACAGATATTGAATTATATATTAAAAAAGATAATTGTATATTAAAAAAAAAAGATAACTAGCAGTAGAAATGTGGTTGTAAACAGAACCACTCTTATATGTAATCTAAATTTATTAAAGATAGTTAAATGGGAAAATTATTTTTTTCAGAGATCATCACGGCCTCATGGGAATGATACTAGAATAAATTCTATTGTTAAATATTTAACTGTATGCAAAATATCATAGGAAATGATTTTTTTTTATCAAAACTATGCAAAATATTTTGTAAACATACTTTTTCTAGAAATGACATTTTTATATATTCTTTTGTTAATTTATTTTTTTTACTTTGTTCCACTAAATTTACATTGATTGTTTGATTAATATTGGCTAGATAAGGTCATTTTTTAAAACAAAAACATCATAGATAACCTTGAGCTTAGGTATAATATCGCGCATATATCTTAAGTTTCAAAAATATGAATTATTATCTAGCTATTAGTCAATTCCATTGAAAATTAAAAACTAATGTACGTGTTAGGATTTGCAACCTAGACTCGTGCTTGCATCTTCCTATATATAAAACGTCTCATATGCCCAAAAAAAATCAATATCATTTGTTTTTATTGTTATATGATATGATTATAGAATTAAGCTAATATTTTGATTATTTTCATTTATGTTATCTTAAGCTTACTTTATTTCATCATACAAAATTTTATGTTTATGGGCATTTTGTCTCCTCCAAAGGTTTTAGTGAAAGTTGTAGTTTTCATAACATCGAGTCCGGCTACAGTACAACAGTTGTACCGGTCCAGCAAAATTTTTGTATAAAAATCGTAAACTCATGAATAAAAGTTATAAAAAACTATATAAAAGTTGTAAATTATAATTATAAAATAGTCGCAAATTAGTAAATATAAAAAGTGTTGACCCAAGTATGGCAACCCAAGAGGGGGGTGAATTGGGTTTTTATTTATCAAAACGGATTTGTAAAACTTTTCTTGAAAATCAAAATTAGTTTACTCTTTCTTTGATAATGAAGGTGAAGAAGATGAAATTAGAAGTTATCAAATATGTAATCAAGAGAATAATAATAATAAACAATCACAAGTGCAAGTAAATGTAAAGAGTATAGGGATAGAGAGAGTGCAAACTTGATGAACGTGGTTCGGCAAACCTTGCCTACGTCCACGGGATCCTAGCTCCACGAGCTAAGCTTTCCACTAAGTTGTAGAAATCTTTACAACAGACTTGATGAGCAACCTCACCAAGACTTTTTCTTCCAACTCTTGATAACACCACACCAAGAGTTCTTCTTGATGAACAATCTCACCAAGGTAACTTCCTTCAACCCTTGATAACACCACACTAAGAGTTCTTCTTGATGAACAACCTTACCAAGGCAAATTCCTCCAACTCTTGATAACACCACACCAAGAGTTCTTCTTGATGAACAACCTCACCAAGGTAACTTCCTTCAACCTTTGATAACACCACACCAAGAGTTCTTCTTGATGAACAACCTCACCAAGGCAACTTCCTTCAACTCTTGATAAGACCACACCAAGAGTTCTCTTAAGGATAACTTTTATCCTTCACAAGAATATCTCACTCTCACCACAATATTAGAACAAAGAAAATTTTTACAACAAAAGTACAACTCTCTTCAAAAAGTAGATAAAGAATATAAAAGCTCTATAAACTTGATATTTCTCTTATTAGTAGCTTGATGGATTCTTCTCTTCTTCTTGCTCTTGCTGAATGCATGGGAGAAGGGCTCCTTTTATAGGCAAATGGGATGAACTTAATCAAGTGAAAACACTAACTCCAAATTTTCTGCCCACCATGAAAATCGTAATCTTGTCTGCCATTTTTGTCAATATTCTGTTTGAAATTTGAAAATATGGAAAAACAAAAGATCTGGACAATTAAATAAGTTTTCCAACGCATCAAGAAACAAGTCATTTGGATAGCTGTAGCTTAAGATATGGCCAAAATACCATTCGGTGCTCATGTGACTTGATTTTTCTTCCATGTGTCAGTCCACCGACTTGCATATGTATTATGTCGGCCTTCTATTTGAAATTTGAATTTCTTCAAAGAATATGAAATCTGTTCCATTGAATCATCTTTCCAATTCCACAAGAATTAGGTCATTTGGATATCTCTAACTC
>SNVD02011095.1:0-55661 GCA_013180625.2 Boswellia sacra
ATTTTTGGGCCGAAGCTGTTAATACCGCATGCTTTATAATCAATAGAGTACATATTAGAGCTTTAATAAAGAAAACTCCTTATGAACTTTGGAAGGGAAGAAAACCCAATATTGGATTTTTTAAAGTTTTTGGATGTAAATGTTTTATTTTAAACACTAAGGATAACCTTGGAAAATTTGATGCAAAAGCCGATGTTGGAATTTTTGTTGGCTACTCCAACCATAGTAAAGCATATAGAGTTTTTAACAAAAGACTCTTACTATTGAAGAATCTATGCATGTTGAATTTGATGAAACTAATGTTATTTCTTCAAAGAATTTAGATGATGATATTGTTGAGGTAGAAAGGCAAATCAAAGAATCAAGGCTTGATGAAAAGAGCCAAGATGAATTACAACTTCAACAAGAAAAGCTTGAGGAAGTAAATGATTCTTCCCAAGAATTCCCAAAGGAATGGAGGTATGCAAAAGCTCACCCTAAAGATCTCATTATTGGTGAACCATCACAAGGTATGAAAACTAGATCTTCTTTTAAGAATTTTTGTAATCATTTTGCTTTTGTCTCTTAATTTGAACCAAAATCTTTTAAAGAAGCCGAAAATGACGAAAGTTGGATTTTGGCTATGCAAGAAGAATTGAATCAATTTGAGAGAAATCAAGTTTGGAAATTAGTCCCTAGACCCAAAAACCATTCTATTATAGGCACTAAATGGATTTTTAGAAATAAAGTAGATGAAAATGGCACCATTATTAGAAACAAAGCTAGACTTGTTGCTCAAGGATACAATCAAGAAGAAGATATTGATTATGAGGAAACCTTTGCACCGGTTGCTAGATTAGAATCAATTAGAATGTTGTGTGCATTTGCATGTTATTAAAAATGTTTACATTTATATTCGAAGGGATGTCCATCTCATAAGTGTGCATTTAATGTAGTATACATTATGAAAGGGAAGTATATGTACACAGCACCCTCTTGTTTTCAAATCATGATTTTCCAAACATAGTTTTTCCAAACTCAACAAAAGTGCACTTCTATGGCTTGAACAAGCTCAAGAGCACTGGTATGATAGGATCTGCAGCAAACATTCGTCATTGATAATGGCTTTCGAAATGAAAAAAGTTGATACTACTCTTTTTGTTAAACCAAAAAATGATGATTTATTAATTGCTCAAATCTATGTTGATGATATTATATTTGGTGCTACTAATGTCTCTATGTGTGAGGAATTTTTCAAGTGCATGCAACAAGAATTTGAAATGAGCTTAATGGGAGAATTAAATTTCTTCCTTGGACTTGAAATCAAGCAATCAATAGATGGGATCTTCATTAATCAAGCTAAATACACAAGAGATCTTCTCAAGAAGTTTGGCATGGATAATTCAAGGACATATAAAACACCTATGGGTACATTAACCAAGCTTGACAAAGATGAGAAATGAAAAGATGTTGAGGTAACAAAATATCGAGGTATGATTGGCTCTCTTTTGTATTTAACTGCTAGTAGACCTGATATTATGTTTAGTGTGTGTATGTGTGCTAGATTTCAATCTTGTCCAAAGAAATCTTACCTTAAGGCTGTCAAAAGGATATTTAGATATCTTCTTAGAACCATAAATCTAGGTCTTTGGTATCCTATGTGTAATAATTTTGATCTAATTAGTTATTCTGATGCGGACTTTGCTGAAAGTCTTCTTGATAGAAGGAGCACTAGTGGCTCTTGCCATTTTCTAGGACATGCATTAGTGTCATGGTTTAGTAGAAAACAAAATTCTGTTGCCTTATCAACCGCGGAAGCCGAGTATATTGCAGTAGGAAGTTGTTGTGCACAATCTCTTTGGATGAAACAAATTTTAAAAGATTATGGTGTGGTATTTGATCATATTCCCATCAAATGTGACAATACAAGTGCCATCAACATTTCAAAAAATCCAATACAACACTCTAGGTGATACCGGATCTTTGAGATATGGCTCTGATACCAATCTGATACCGGATCTTCGAGATAAGGCTTTGATACCAAATCTGATACTGGGCTGCTGGATTGTAATAGATGAGGATAGGATCTTCAAGTTGATTATCAACTCAACCAATGGCTGGAACAAATAAAATGGAACCTAACAAATACTCAAAATAGAACCTAACAAACACTCTTTGAAAGGGATAACAAGCTCACCACCAAAGTAAACACCAATGGGATACAGATAATTCACCACCCAAGGATGTAAATCAAGGATACAGGGCTTAAGGGATACAAGACATCACCACCAAGGTAAACACCAATGGGATACAGATAATTCACCACCCAAGGATGTAAACCAAGGATACAGGGCTTAAACTAAATCACCACTCTATGGATTCCACCAAGAGATACAGAGTTAAGGAGAAATCAGTATAAACACTGAAATTTCACTCAAATTCGTATTCCAAACTTCACTCCCTTGAATACACAACTTTAGAGCTTAAATAACTTGGAACAACCCTCCAAGCATAGGTAAAAGACAATAATTAAATAATTTCAACAATTACAGCTCAACTACTACATTGACAACTCATTTATTAACTAAGACTCATAAGTAAACTCATTAGGTAATAAAGGCACAACCAACTAAGCTAGAAATTCAAATTCCAACCAACTAAGCTAGAAAATTCAAATTCTAATGTGGATTTAATGCAGCATTCATTATGAACCAGCTGTGAAGAAATAGTCATAAATCCCTGCAGACAACTCCAAATGACACATTGACAAATGTGTTAGAAAGCTGACTTCAAGATCTTTTACAGCCATAAATCTTGACATTTAATTCTCTGCACAACAATACCAGTTCGTTTACGAAATTACCCCTCATTTTGGTTCATGTACACTCTTGACCATTGTAATAATTTGCACCCCTTGATGATCTATCATGAATTCCATGGATTGCAACACTCCTGTGTCAAGCTCCCCTGGTTGAGAAAGACTCCACCTCGAGTCTTGGTTGTTGTTTTCACCAAGATAAGGACTAAGGTCAGAGACATTGAATGTGTTGGAAACACCGTAATGCTCAGATAGCTTAACTTTGTAAGCATTCTCTCCAATGCGTTGCAAGACTTTGAATGGCCCATCAGCTCTAGGCTTTAACTTGGCATATTTGCCTGGAGGAAACCTTTCTTTTCTAAGTTTTATCCACACTAGATCTCCTTCTTTGAACTCAGCATACTTCCGAATAGGAGCTAAATCCAAAGGACTTATTGGATTCTTATCATAAACAACCTCAAAAGGACTATGACCAGTGGTTTGACTTGATGATCTGTTGTAAGCAAAATCAACTTGAGGTAAAACAAGATCCCATTGTCGTAAATTCTTACCAACATAACTCCTCAGAAGATTTCCCAAGCTTCTGTTGATAACTTCAGTTTGTCCATCTGTTTGAGGATGATGAGATGAACTAAAGGTAAGTGTAGTCCCCAGCTTTTTCCAAAGTGTACGCCAAAAGTGAGATAAGAACTTTGGATCACGATCTGAGACTAAGATCTTAGGAATGCCATGCAATTTCACAATCTCCTTGAAGTACAAATCGGCCACATGAGTCGCATCATTTGTCTTGTTACAGGGGACAAAATGAGCCATTTTAGAAAATCGGTCAACCACCACCATGATTGAATCTTTGTTTTGCTGTGTTCTAGGCAATCCCACCACAAAATCCAAGCTAATATCTTCCCATGGATCATTAGGAACAGGTAATGGAGTGTACAAACCAGTGTTCTGCCTATGACTTTTTGCCACATGACAAATTGTACACCTCTTCATATGCTTCATCACATCTCTTTCCATCTTCGGCCAATAGAAGTTTTCCTTCACAATAGCAATAGTTTTGTCTCTCCCAAACTGTCTTTCCATCTTCGGCCAATAGAAGTTTTCCGCAATAGTTTTGTCTCTCCCATGACCGCTAATGCCACTGCCATGTGCTTCATTAGTGATTAATTCTCTCAAGGAACATTGAGGAATACACAATTGGTTTGCCTTGAGTAGATAACCATCCTGCAAAACAAATTGGTTAGATGAAAACTTATTACAGTTACTCCATATTTTGTCGAAATCTGGATCATCCTTGTAAAGCTCTTTTAAAACCTCAAAACCAATAACATTCACTTGCATAGAGGTCAGCAAAGAATGTCTTCGGCTTAAGGCATCAGCCACCACATTTTGAACTCCAGATTTATGCTTGATGGTAAAGTTGAAAGCTTGAAGAAACTCTACCCATCTAGCATGTCGAATATTAAGCTTCTGTTGGCTGTTGATGAACTTCAAAGCTTCATGGTCAGAATATAGAACAAACGGTTTTGGCAAGAGATACTGACTCCAATGCTTCAAAGCTCGACAAATAGCATACGACTCTTTGTCATAAGTTGAGTACTTTTTGCGAGATGCATTCAATTTTTCACTAAAGAAAGCAATTGGTCTGCGTTCTTGGCTAATAACAGCACCAATACCAATATTGGAAGCATCACATTCAACTTCAAAAACCTTGTTGAGATTTGGAAGTGATAAGATAGAAGCTTCCACCATCTTCTTTTTACTCACCAAAAGAGTTGGGACAGCACAAGGACTCCTGCTCTCCCTCACTAACTCTTTAGTGATAAGCTCATTAACCTGCCGTTGTAATTCTTCATGTTCTGTAGGACTCATTCGATAGGTTGATTTAATTGGCAACACAGCAGCTAGAACAAGATCAATACAATGCTGTATGTCTCTCATTGGAGGAAGGTCTGGTGGTATCTCATTTGGTATAAAATCATGGTATTCTTCAGGAAGATATTTCATCTCCTGAGGTGGTTCATTACTAACTTCATTTTCTTCTAACAACAAGAACACATAAATTTCACTTCCCTTCTCCAACTCTCTCCTACATTGTGTTTGGGTAAGCAAAGCATTTCCCTCCCCTTTAGTAGGTTTAGGAACACATTCTAACTTCGAAGGACCCAAAATAACTTTGACCCCATCTTTAAAGAATGTATAAGTATTCCTATAGCCATCATGCATTACTTTCCTATCATACTGCCATGGTCTACCAAGAAGTAAATGACAAGCATCCATAGGAACAACATCACACCATATTTCATCTTTATACTTTTTCCCAATAGAAAATGAAACAAGGCAGCGTTTGTTTACCTTGATCTCGTTATCTTTCCGTAGCCATGAAATCTTGTAAGGTTGAGGATGCTTCTCTGTTTGAAGGCCAAGTTTATCAATCATCTCCGTAGACACCACATTTTCAAAGCTGCAACCATCAATAATAAAGTTGCACACCTTGCCATGAGAAGAACATCTGCTATGGAAGATATTTCTGCGAAGCCAATCATCTTCTCGTTCTTGGGCAATACTCAAACTCCTTTGAATAATAAAGAGAGAATCACCTCGATTTGTATAAGTGATTTCCTCTTCATCAACAAATTCTGGATTATCGAAATTGATCAAGGCATCTGTCTCGATCTCTTCATCACTTTCGTAAAAGTCATCAAATATTGGTGGTTTTCCATGATCCTCAAAGAAGTCATGGTATACTTCATGATTCTCCACCGGTTCATCTTTATTAGCAGCATCATTATCATCATAATTGCCCAAAGGACTTTGATCTTCTACTTCTCCATGCATTCCACCTGCGAATTCTTTATTTTCCAGAATTACTAAATGTTGCTGGAGTTGTTGGAGCTGCCGCATAAGATCTTCAACGATCAAACGTTGCTGGACTTGCTGGAGTTGCCGCCTGAGATCTTCAATGATCAAATCACGTTCATCTCTTTGAGAAGGAGGCAATTGGGTAGTAGAAGCAGCCTTGTGATACGACCAGCCATTGAACCAAAAAGCTCTGATACCAATCTGATACCGGATCTTCGAGATATGGCTCTGATACCAAATCTGATACGGGCTGCTGGATTATAATAGATGAGGATAGGATCTTCAAGTTGATTATCAACTCAACCAATGGCTGGAACAAATAGAATGGAACCTAACAAACACTCTTTGAAAGGATAACAAGCTCACCACCAAAGTAAACACCAATGGGATACAGATAATTCACCACCCAAGGATGCAAACCAAGGATACAGGGCTTAAAGGGATAACAAGCTCACCACCAGGGTAAACACCAATGGGATACGGAAAATTCACCACCCAAGGATGTAAACCAAGGATACAGGGCTCAAACTAACTCACCACTCTATGGAATCCACCAAGAGATACAGAGTTAAGGAGAAATCAGTATAAACACTGAAATTTCACTCAAATTCGGATTCAAAACTTCACTCCCTTGAATACACAACTTTAGAACTTAAATAACTTGGAACAACCCTCCAAGCATAGGTAAAAAGACAATAATTAAATGATTTCAACGATTACAGCTCAACTACTACATTGAAAACTCATTTTAACTAAGACTCATAAGTAAACTCATTAGGTAATAAAGGCACAACCAACTAAGGTAGAAATTCAAATTCCAACCAACTAAGCTAGAAAATTCAAATTCTAATGTGGACTTTAATGCAGCATTCAATATGAACCAGCTATGAAGAGATATTCATAAATTCCTGCAGACAACTCCAAATGACACATTGACAAATGTGTTAGAAAGCTGACTTCAAGATCTTTTACAGCCATAAATCTTGACATTTAATTCTCTGCACAGCAATACCAGTTCGTTTACAAAATTACCCCTCATTTTGGTTCATGTGTACTCTTGACCATTGTAATAATTTGCACCCCTTGATGATCTATCATGAATTCCATGGATTGCAACACTCCTGTGTCACTAGGACTAAGCATATAGAGATTAGACATCATTTTATTAGAGATCATGTGCAAAAAGGTAATATTTCTTTAGAATTTATTCCCACCGATAAACAATTAGCCGATATATTTACTAAACTCCGTAGTCAAGATAGATTTTGCATAATTAGAAGAGAATTAGGCATATTGGATATGTCTTAATTTTGCTTTAATATGATAATCTTTGAATGGTAGCATATGTTAAGGGGGAGAATATATTTAGGGGAAGTAGTTAATTTGATTACATTTTTTGATGATAACAAAAGGAGGAGAAGGATTGCTATTCATAACAAGTGCCATTTTTTTGTTTATTCTTGATTTTATTTTCATTCTTTATTTTAGATATTATTTGAAAGCAATCAATGGTTTGTCATCATCAAAAATGGGGAGATTGTTAGCGCTAAGGCTACATGATAATTTTGATGATAATAATATACATTGATTTATTGTGATTTACTAACATGTTTATTTATGTGCAAGAGTAATATCATTGAAATAATTGTAAAATCAAGAAGAGGCTTATTAAAATGAAGTGTTGAAGCTAAGGAGAAGACTACATGTTAAAGGCACCAAAGTTTAAGAACAAGGTTTGATTCAAGGAATGTGACACATGAGAAATGTTCAATCAATTGATCATATATTTCTCTATAGATGTCCAAATGATGTGATTCTTATGCCTTTGGAAAGCTTGCTCAATTTATAACATTTCATATGTTTTAAAGAAATTTAAATTTCAAGTGTAAGGTTGTCCAAATCATCATGCAAGTTGAAAGACAAATGGAAGCAGCTGACATGAGCACCGAATACTGTTTTGGACATATCTTGAGCTAGAAAAATCAAAATGACTTGATTCTTATGGAATTGGAAAGAGGACATAATGAGGCACATTTCATATGTTTTGAAGAAATTCAAATTTCAAATGAAAGGCCAACATAATTGACATGTAATTCGGTGGACTGACACAGAGAAGAAAAATCAACTCATATGAGTACCGAATGATTTTTTATCAATATCTTGAGATAGAGATATCCAAATGCTTTGATTCTTAATGTTTTAGAAATATTATTCAAATATGCAGATCTTTTATGTTTTGAAGAAATTCAAATTTCAAACAGAAGGCTGACAAAATTATCATTCAATTTGATGGACTGACACAAGGAAGAAAAATCAAGTCACATGAGCACTGAATAGTTTTTTGGCCATATCTTGAGCTACAGATATTCAAATGACTTGGTTCTTGATGCGTTGGAAATCTTATTCAATTTTGCAGATCTTTTATGTTTTGAAGATTTTCAAATTTCAAACAAAACATTGACAAAAATGACAGACAATATTACAGTTTTTATGATAGGCAGAAAATTTGGAGTTGGTGTCTTCATTTGATTAAGTTCATCCCATTTGCCTATAAAAGGAGCCCTTCTCCCATGCATTAAGGAAGTGAAAAGAAGCATTGATCAAGCAAAAAACAAGAGAAATATCAAGACTAGAGAGCTTTTATATTATTTATCTACTCTTTGAAGAGAGTTATACTTTTGTTGTAAAAATTATCTTTGTTCTTGTATTGTGGTAAGAGTGAGATCTTCTTGTAAAAGATAAAAGTTATCCTTGAGAGAACTCTTTTCTTGGTGAGGTTGTTCATCAAGAAGAACTCTTGGTATGGTGTTATCAAGAGTTGAAGGTGTTGACCCAGGTATGACAACCTAAGAGGGGGGTGAATTGGGTTTTTATTTATCAAAACGGATTTGTAAAACTTTTCTTGAAAGATCAAAATTAGTTTACTCTTTCTTTGAGAATGAAGGTGAAGAAGATGAAATTAGAAGTTATCAAATATGTAATCAAGAGAATAATAATAATTAACAATCACAAGTGCAAGTAAATGTAAAGAGTATAGGCATAGAAAGAGTGCAAACTCGATGTACGTGGTTCGGAAAACCTTGCCTACGTCCACGGACTCCTAGCTCCACGAGCTAAGCTTTCTACTGAGTTGTAGAAATCTTTACAACTTGCTTGCTGAGCAACCTCACCAAGACTTTTTCTTCCAACTCTTGATAACACCACACCAAGGGTTTTTCTTGATGAACAACCTCACCAAGGCAACTTCCTTCAACTCTTGATAACACCACACCAAGAGTTCTTCTTGATGAACAACCTCACCGAGGCAACTTCCTTCAACCCTTGATAACACCACACCAAGAGTTCTTCTTGATGAACAACCTCACCAAGGCAACTTCCTACAACTCTTGAAAACACCACACCAAGAGTTCTTCTTGATGAACAACCTCACCAAGGCAACTTCCTTCAACCCTTAATAACACCACACCAAGAGTTCTTCTTGATGAACAACCTCACCAAGGCAACTTCCTTCAACCCTTGATAACACCACACCAAGAGTTCTTCTTGATGAACAACCTCACCAAGGATAACTTTTATCCTTTACAAGTAGATCTCACCCTCACCACAATACAAGAACAAAGAAAATTTTTACAACAAAAGTATAACTCTCTTCAAAGAGTAGATAAAGAATATAAAAGCTCTATAAACTTGATATTTCTCTTTTTTTTTTTTTTTTGCTTGATAGATGCTTCTCTTCACTTGCTGAATGCATGGGAGAAGGGCTCCTTTTATAGGCAAATAGGATGAACTTAATCAAGTGAAGACACCATCTCCAAATTTTTTGCCCACCATAAAAACTATAATTTTGTCTACCATTTTTGTCAATGTTATGCTTGAAATTTGAAAATCTCCAAAACATAAAGGATTTGCAAATTTAAATAATCTTTCCAACGCATCAAGAATCAAGTCATTTAGATATCTGTAACTCAAGATATGGCCAAAAAACTATTCGGTGCTCATGTGACTTGATTTTTCTTTCTTGTGTCAGTCCACCAAATTGAATGATAATTCTGTCAGCCTTCCGTTTGAAATTTGAATTTCTTCAAAACATAAAAGATCTTCATATTTGAATAATCTCTCCAAAACATTAAGAATAAAAGTATTGGGATATCTCTATCATAAGATATGGCTAAAACACCATTCAGTGCTCATGTGAGTTGATTTTTCTTCTCTGTGTCAGTCCACCGAATTGCATGTCAATTATGTCAGCCTTCCATTTGAAATTTGAAATTTATTCAAAACATATGAAATGTGCCTCATTAAGTCCTCTTTCCAATGCCATAAGAATCAAGTCATTTTGATTTTTCTAGCTCAAGATATGTCCAAAAGAGTATTCAATGCTCATGTTAGCTGCTTCTATTTGTCTTTCAACTTGCATGATGATTTGGACAACCTTACACTTGAAATTTAAATTTCTTTAAAACATATGAAATGTTATAAATTGAGTAAGCTTTCCAAAGCCTCAAGAATCACATTATTTGAACATCTGTAGAGAAATATATGACCAATTGATTGAACATTATTTATGTGTCACATTCCTTGAATCAAACCTTGTTCTTAAACTTTTTTGCCTTTAACATGTAGTCTTCTCCTTAGCTTCAACACTTCATTTTAATAAACCTCTTCTTGATTTTACAATTATTTCAATGATATTACTCTTGCATATAAATAAACATGTTAGTAAATCACAATGAATCAATGTGTATTGTTATCATCAAAATTATCATGTAGCCTTAGGGCTAACAGAAGGAAGTTTCCTTGGTGAGGTTATTCGTCAAGAAGAACTCTTGGTGTGGTGTTATCAAGAGTTGAAGAAAGTTACCTTGGTGAGATTGTTCATCAAGGAGAACTCTTGGTGTGGTGTTATCAAGAGTTGAAGGAAAAAGTCTTGGTGAGGTTGTTCATCAAGCAAGTTGTAAAGATTTCTACAACTTAGTGAAAAGCTTAGCTCGTGGAGCTAGGAGCCCGTGACGTAGGCAAGGTTTGCCGAACCAGGTAAATTGAGTTTGCACTCTCTCTATCCCTATCTCTTTATATTTACTTGCACTTGTGATTGTTCTTTATTGCCATTCTCTTGATTGCATTCTATTTTCATCTTCTTCACCTTTGTTCTCAAAGAAAGATTTAAATAATTTTGATCTTTCAAGAAATGTTTTCTAAATCCATATTGATAAATAAAAACCCAATTCACTCTCCCTCTTGGGTTGCCATACCTGGGTCAACACCTAGATCTTACTATTTAACACTAGTTTGTTAGTCATTATTCATCAACCATTTCCCTTTGTATTACTACAGGCAACACAAGTGAAAGTTTCAAGGTCAATGACTTGAATGTTAAGGCTGAGGCTTCTGGAGAGGATAAGGATGATATTGACTAGGAGAAAGGTTGAAGGAAAAGGGATATGCTTTATTGGAATGAATGTCTTATTCTCGTGGTCTTCAATATAATATGAATTAAAGGTGGGAGTCGTACATAGATTTCATTCAACTTGCAATTTCTGCTCATTGCAATGAGATTAGTGTATGGACAAAGAATGCTATAAAATTGTATTATTTAACAATGATACCTATTATTTATATATTTATTTATTTATATATATATATATATATATTAATTTTTTTAAATACTTGGCGGTTAAAAACAGCCAAGTATATTTTTTTCATTTTTGAAACTATTATACTTGGCGGTCAAAAACCATCAAGTATATATTTTTTAGTTTTTAAACCTATTATACTTGGTGGTCAAAAACCGTCAAGTATAGTTAGGTGCATATTTGGCGGTTAAAAACTGTCAAATATATTTTTTTTTTAATTTTCTAAAATTATTTATACTTGGCAGCCAAAAACCATCAAGTATAATCATGTGCATATTTGGCGGTCTCATGATCACCAAATATGCTAAATTGACTATATTTGGCGGTGCCATTGGTGGCGTTTTCAAGACAGCCAAATATGACATTTTTTCTTATAGTGCTAACTTCATTTTTTCTCCTAGCTAGCCTTTGTCTTTCAAGTTTGTTCCGCAAGTCATTTGGGTTTTCTGTAAGGCATTTGCATGAGGTCTAGAGTTGGCAGTGATGTATTGTTCTATTAGCTCCACTTGTTGAGTAGGACCCATGACTGAAGATTGGAATGGTGTTTATATAGGTAAATTGGCTTACTAGTTAAGGCTTATAAGATTTTGCTCGAGGTTAGGTACACTAGGTAAGGTATGCATTGAGGATGAGAAATTAGGTAAGGTGGAACTGGTTTGTGTTTGGGCCAATAAAGGGCACTGGTGTTAGCAGTTGAACATTATCCTTAGCTTATAGTTGAGTCAGCATCCTGATGTGGGTTTGGCCATCTCTTGTGGTATGAAGTTCTATGTTACTAGCCTGCTGGTTCTAAACTGAAGGATTGTCGATAGCGATAGCTTGATGGTTCTTAGTTGAAGGACCGATAGTGCTTAGTCCAGTAATTGATTGTGGTTCCTCCTGAGTACTCCTTATTACACTTGCTTTATCTCCATCTATCGTCACATAACTTTCACAAAACTTGCACAAAAGATTAAATCATAAAAACAATCTACAACTTAATGAAACCAGCAAACAAATGACTATTGATTGTGATTCCCACAGAAGGCACCAAATGTTAATGCTAAAAAACAGATCAACATCATTTTCTTACGCATGTCAAGATATGAATAGTAGATGGAAAAAATATCCCTTAAAATTATGAAATAGATATTTCAATGTGGAAGTAACTAATTGAAAGTTTATGATCAGAAGTTCTTAGAGTTCATCGACTCAATGGAGGTAAAGAAGAATAGTAAACTCCGAACTAACTACTTTATGTGGATGTGTGACTAAGGGGGAACCAACTTCTAATGTTGTTGAGTGGTGGCTAGACAGTTTTATGACCGGTGCTGACCGTACTCCTTCTCTAGCAATCTCAAGTAGCTCGCATGGTAAGCACAGAAGTCTAACAATTGGTGGCAACGATCAAATATGTTGATGGCTGGATAATAGAGAAAGCAAGTTCGGGGTTTGCCAGATTTCTCACTAGCAGAAACCTTCTGACATGCAAGTCAGCAAGGAGGTCACTGTTTGGTGAGAAATCATTAAGAAAATTAGTGTTTATGCATGGGTTTCATGGATTGAATTGTATGAACAATGTATGAACAACAAGTATGGGAGAGAAAGTAGGAGAGAGCAAACCCTAGAATCTTTCTTGAGTATTGGAAAAGAGAAGAGTGGAATCCCCTCATTCTTGGTGTTCTTTTCCTTATATAGGTGATGCAAAGCTTGACCTAGATCCTAGCCATCCATTATGGTAAGATGGCATGATCCCAATGAACCAAGCGGATTCCAAGAATATTCTTTGATATCATGAAACCCTAATTTCGAGGTAAGTTGAGGCTGCCCATAGCAGGTATTGATGAGTCTCTTACTTTTCTATAAGTTGTGAGGTCTCTGCCACAGCCAAACCTGCAAATGCAAATTACCTACAAGAATCAGAAGTCAGAAACTTACAAGCAAAGCCAACCATGTAAAATATCAAATGCACCTACTTCAAGTTCGACCCTAGAGAAAGACAAGGAGGGATACTGGCTAGATTTTAAATCAACTCATTAGTTAGCTTGGGGATCTAATTTATGCTTGTACTACAAATTTTATAGGAATTATTATTTTATTGGAACACTATAAGTATAGTTGATAGATTTGATATATCAATGTGGTGAACTTGATGCCTGATAGCTTATTGTAATGAATTCAAAATGATTAATGAGTATGACAAAGAGTTTTTTTTTTCATCGAGAAAAATAATTGTTTTCTTTGTGATTTTATTGCTTGCTTTCTATCAAAATTTATTCATAAGGTATTTCTAATGGTGTTTTTTTATTTAATGCGCATTATGGTCTATGACCACATTTAAATTTTATCTTTTATGTGTGGTGTTGATTGACTGATTTCTTTATATTTAGCCATTTGAGTTATGATAGATAATACTACAGAATAATGACAGCCCATTTGATTATAACAATCGAGGAAATTCAGTAAAAAGAGTTGGTAATGGTCTCTACTATTCTTGATGTGGTATGATATTAGAAGCAACTAGTGACTTTTGATTCATGTGCTTTGCTTGTTTGATCAACCTAATGTTGATGTAATTTGAGAATTACTTTTTGGTCGGGTAAAGTATTGCTTGAGTATTGTAGTCATGTGTGCTTACCTTATATTTATTATCAAGTCCCTTGAAAAGGTTATCCAATTACTTAGTTGCAAGTCAAATACGCAAGTCAACAGACTTCAACTCTTTTTCTTGCTTTTGCTTGTTCTCTAGCTTTCTGCATCTTGGTCTTTTGATACAAGTTCTAGTGGAGATGGAGTTGAGGAAGATGTCCAAAGGTCTCAATTCGCAAATGGATTCTTCTTTAGCACAACCATTTCAGCTTATCTAGCTTGGCTCAACTTTCTTTCAGAATTTTCTTGTTTAGAAAAATCCCAAAACATAAACAAGTAGCAAAAAGAGCCTTAGCTTTCACTGCAAGCTAGTAAGTCACTAATGCTCATGATGTGAGAGAAACAAATATAGCTTTAAGATTGTTTTATGTAAAGTATTTTATGCAATTGATATTTTTATGAAGCACTTGATATAGCAAAATAAGCCATGTAGAAATACAAATCAGTGTAATGGTTTTGAAATTCAAAAATCAATGGAACCTCTTATCTAGAATTGTTGCAAAATAAACCATATTTTACTTATAGACAAAAATTAAATCACTTTAAATTCTAACATATTGTCCCATACTACAAAAAGTTTGGTAGTTCTTCCATTGGTATTAGTATTTGCATGACTAATAGTTGCAGTTTGAGTTTTCGTGGGGTAAGGTATCAATCTCTTTACTCTTCCACTAGAGTTAAGATGGAATGCAATATATCGACACAACTTTTTTTGCTATCTAGATATGCTAAGAGAAACTGATATATTTATCTCAAAACCAACTTTCTCTTTTACAAGATTATTTTTTTTATCATTATTATATTTTGGTATAAAGTAATAAAAGAAAACCATATGTTAGGTATAATCCTGACTATCTTTCACTGATTATGATTTAGGTCGTTATCTCCTTTATCAATCATTACAAGGACTAAACTTTGGAATCAGTAAAGGTGTAGTAGGTGGTGGTTACAACCAAGGATCCCAACGATGAACTTAATCTTCATTTGACAGGAGATATTCATGCAATAACAGCTGCAAACAATCTTCTTATTACTGTTATTCACACCAGGATATTCCATAAGTCAACCCAATCTTCAAATTAATTTTTTTCCATTTTATTTTTAGTTTTTTGCATTTTCTTTTTTGGTTCTATATTGATGAGATGCAATTTTCTTGTTGTCGAATTCGAGAAAGGCAGGAATTTGTAACTATTCTATTGCTGGTATTTTCCTTGTTGACTACACTAGTTTTATTGTTATTAGATGTGATTCTGACAAATAGGTTGTCAATGGCATACCATATCACGATCCTTGACTTTTTTTTAAAAAAAAATATTATCTTTGTTTGGATTAAATCCCTTGACCCTTTTTGTGACAAGTGGTGTTTTTAGAGATTCACATGTGAATTAGATTGTCGATTTATTTGGATACGGAATAATTGCAAAAGCAGCAAAGGTGGCAGAGATACTGGCCCAATATGGCATAAAGCCACACGAATATGCTTCTGTTGTTAAAACTTTTCAGGAGAAGCCTCAAGCATGGCTTGATTTCATGATGATGTAAGTTTAAAATTTTTCTTATTTTCTTCTTAACATCAAAGAGATTATTCTACTTAGTTTCAAAAATCAAAATCTAGGAATTATTTTGACAAATTGAATAGTTCCAATATAACCCTTTGACAACTGCAAAATTTACTTATCAAATAGACACAAACAATTTAAATTAAATTGAATTGGGTAAGTACTGAAGTACAATAAACTAATAACTACTGTGGTTGATAACTTATCTTGAAAATGATAACTCTAATTAGTGATATAGTATTTTTACATTATCTCTTGCTTAATTAGTTAATGAAGGGAAGGTTATAAAAATAGAGGAATTCTACTCCCTTTTGGTTGATAGGTTCATAAAATAAGGACACTTACAATTGTCTTTTCCTTCATTTCACTCGCCTTTACATTATGGTCGATATTATACAATGTCAACCGCAAAATTTGATGTGATCAATATATGTATTTTGAGGCCTTTTCTTATTAGTAAATCATCAATTTTTATTCCAATGAACACAAGCTGGTTCATGGGTTTTTTCTAGGAAATTGAATGCTTTTGCAAATGAAATTAGATCCTAAAGAGAGATATGACCCTGCAGCTGTAGCTGCACATGACTGAATGTTTGCAATAGAAGATGCACCATCCTAGCAACCTTCTAGCTGACTTATTTGATTATTCCCTTCGGAATTGTAACATCACATATAAAGGCATTCTATCAACATTAAGATTGAGGAAACATGCTTTATGCAGTGAAGAAGTGTATGATTAAACGAAGATGGATGTGGAGACACAACTTATCAATTTACCTTGTTTAGGTATTCGTTTTTCTTGTTTTGAAGTACAACTTACTTGGTTTGTAGAATTTGTATCTCAGTATGAATAAAGCTGGTCATTTTCTTTTTAGCTACCTGATGCGTTCGAAACTAGCAAGTATACTAGTCGCACAAGTAATAAAGTGATAAGTAAGATATCATTCCCACGAGGATTGATTCTAATTGAATTTGTTATTTTCCAGCAACAATAAACTAAATACGAGAAGGTTTTGTTGAATGATTAATTAAACTGAATACGAAGGCAAATAAAGAATAACACAATACAAGATTAAATGAATTGAAAAATCAATGAGAGACACTTGGTTAAGGGATCCTTCTCTACCACAAGATATGGATTTGTGAATTAATCGTATAATTATCATCCAATTACAGCATTGAAGTTATCAACCGTAGATAACAATAAGCTCTGTTACCCCAATCTTTCCCTACTTTGTTGTTAAATAAAACAAGCTCTTTATTTAATCTCTATCCATTGAACAACCTAGAACAAGCTCTCTAAATTTAATTCAATGGAAGCATTACAAAAAGAAAGATAGGTTGATCCAAGCAATAATCACACAGGTTCGGATTATTTAACCTAGTTTGTATTTTCCAATTGCAATCTCTGATCACAATTTTGCTACTAATGATTCAAAATTCATAACAATTACGGATCAAGATTTCTAATCTAGCAATAGATAACAACCAGATTATATTCAGTTGGCCACCCCAAATACAATCAGCAAGCAATCATAACAATTAGATATCGGAGAATAGAAGCAACTTCAATTAGAGAATTGGATAACAATTTCTTACACAATCAACTCACAAAAACCATATCAAGGGCTTTGAAATCACCCTCAGCCAATTCAGATTTAGTTACACATGTTCAAGAACGTGGCAAATACAATACAACATGCAAACTTTCCAGAAAATGAAAGGGAATGGAAAAACTTAGCAATTCTGATGTAAATCTCTTTGGATTGTAATTCTTCCTCTTTCCAAACTTTCTTTCTCCTTCAAGAACTCCAGGAGATGAGAGAATTCCAGAGTTGTAGCCTCCACCACGTTCTCCCTCTTCAAGTTATTTCAAAATAAAACCCTAAAATGTGTTTATATACTCTGTTATAGTAACTAGCTACAGTGTCCCGTATATAATAACATGCTACAATGATATGTGGAATTACAAATATACACTTCTCATACTATTTTTATTATAACTTTCGGTACACTACATAAATTCGTGAACCGTAAATTTCTCCATAAAATAGACTTCAAGAGCTTTTCAATGGTATATAGGATGTTATCCGGTTAATTGTATATCGATACAATCAACTCCGAGAAATTGGCTAATTAGTAGAGGAGAAAATGAAGGGTTTTACTCCATTTTTGTGCAAGTTGCTCCAAAACTCCTACAAACATCAAAACCACAAAAACATAAAAATACCAAGGAATATAGCAAAGAAACATGGACAAATTGATATGAAAGTAATACATAAATAGACACCTGTCAAATTCCCCCACACTTTGACTTTGCTAGTCCTCGAGCAACTACAGCGATATGAAAACAAAACTAAATCTAAACAGAATCAAAGAAAAAAGATTAAAAGACACATGTTTTAACTTGCAAATAGGCCCCAAAGATTGTACTTAATTATAACCCAAGGAAAACTTCAAAATAATGCACTTGATCAATAATCTCATTACAAAGATTAGTTTCGCTCTACTTCCATTCCTCAAGAGTGTGTGTGTAGAGCCATTCTCACCTAATCATTTGTAACCCGGATGAGTTTATGCATAAAAATGAATCATATTTAATAGTGAAGATGTGCATATAAATGAACTCCGTAGGCCTGCTTTTCAAGTCACTCTCCACTAATGTAGACACGCACAACACCAAAGATCAAGTAGGACTTTATTAAGCTTGTAACGTTTAGCTTGGGTAAAGGTATGATAAAGGATAATAATTTGGATCAAATCACTCACAAACACATAAATCATTCAAGGCTATGTGGAGCTCAACCCTTATAACACAACTTATTTCAATTTACCCAGTTACTCCCCCAAACTTATTTAGAATACTCAATTTTTCTTTTTTTTTTTTCTTTTTTTTTTTTACAACATTTCCCCTCCCCCACACTTAAACAACACATTGTCCTCAATGTGTAAGTACATGGACAAGAATTACAGATTGGTTCTTTGTTTTTCTTTCTTTCTTTTTCTTTTTCTTTTTTTTTTTTTTACAAACACAATAAAATGCACTTGTATTGCTCATGACACAACCCAACCTCCTCTAACTTCCCAAAACCAGAACATAGCTCAAAATGTAATCGTGAATGATCTACATGCTCATAGGTAAGGGATAAATTGTTTAGAAAAAAATTCATTTGAGGTTAGGAAATCTTTTAGTGAGTTAACAAGAAAAAAAAAACAAAAGGCTTACAGAGGCTCAAAGGGGTAACTAGGGATCAATTTTAATAAAGGTTGGCTATTAAGGCTCAAACGGTCCAAAGATGGCCTAAATCATTTCCCCAATGTTGCACAGTCTAGGATTTCGCCTCGAGTGACCATCAAACAAGTTCTAGAATTCATTGAAATCTGAAGAAACATTTAAATTACATAAACTTTCTCTAAGTGAACAAATAACTCAGTGATAATAGCTCAGTGCTCAATGTTGCGCAAGGAATCAAAGGCAAAGCCAAAAACATTTCAAGCACACAGATCCATGCATCATTTATCATTTTCCAAGAGTTATTCTTAATTCAATCATTATCTTATCATCGACCCACAAAATGCAAGAAAAGAGGTATGTGGCGTTGTTACACCTGAGTCAAGATTGTATATTTCAACAATCCTTAGGACCAGTAGCCCGCAGACTTAAGGTTTCCAGCCTATATACCTTTATTAGAAAGAGCAAAACAAGAAACAAGACACTTCAAACAACATGAAATAAACAAACTACAGATTTATTTCAAGAGAATGCGTTTCAAGGTTTAAAGAAATCCCATATTCTGTCATTCTCAGGTTTTTCCACAATTTTTTTTTTAAATCGAAACTGATAAAGACGAAAACACATAACAACTCTAAATTACGTAAAACTAAACTTACTAATAAAATAACAAAGTCCAACAAGTCAGTAAACAAAAACAAGTCAGTTAGAATGGATCTAAAAAGTTTAGAAGTTAGCCTCCTTATTCAGCCATTATGGATTGAAGAGATCCACAATGCGTTTCAAGAGGACTTGAACTTTTTAAGCCACCACTGTAAAATCTAAGATTAGAAAATATTACCTGGGGCAAAAGAAATAACCTGAAAAATCTCAAAATATATAACATGAAAAACTTCAAATAAATACAATAAAAAAAACAAACAAAAACGAAGCAAACCAGCAAATAGAGATTACAGATGGAGTGTTAAATCCAGTTGACGCCTTTTATTGCCTTCTCCAAACCAATTTATCCGAGCCATTATTGGATCAGGCGAATAGACGAATTCTTGTAGTTTGTCAATTAACTCCCCTGCAGTTGAAGCTGTAACTAGGATTTGCCTCGCTGACGGTGAGAGGAAATTTTTTTCTACAGCTTGATCAAGAAAGGACAACAAACCATCAAAAAAATTATTAACATTTAACAAACCAATGGGTTTCCGATGGATGTTTAGCTGTGCCCAATAGGTGATTTAAAATATCTCCACTAATGTACCATAACCACCAGGCAAAGCTATAAATGCATCGGACTTAACAACCATATGTGCAACACGCTCATGCATGCTAGAGACCTGTAACTCTTCCCCGATTGTGTTGCCTACGATATCTCGTACAGCTAATGGTTTAGGGATAATGCCGAGAACTTTGCTCCCTCCTAGGGATGCAGCTGTCGACACACACCCCATTAACCCAAGACTACCCCCTCCATAAATCAAATGAATACCCCTCGCAGCTAATGTCCTACCAAGATCAAGAGCTGCTGTTGTAAACTCTCCATCTTTACCAAATTGAGATCCACAAAATACGCATATATTTTGGAATCGCCGAATTGGTGCTTTTTCCATTTCTAAAAGTGCTATAAACTTGTTTAAGACAATGATGTACGTTAGGTATTATGCGATTCAAGTGCGAGATAGGTTATAAAATGACATTTAAAAATATGTAGAATGGATATATACACACGTAAAACTCTCAAATTTGACAAATGGGGACATAATTTCGGTGGGGGTTGCTCGATGCAGATTTATCGCCCCAAGTTTTGAAAAAATTAGATATGCTTTCGGCGAGGTTTGACAAAACCTACACACTTGTCTCCCACATGAAGCATGGAAAATGGAGATATACTTTCGGCGGAGGTGAACGAAACCTCCACACTTGTCTCCCATGTGAAGCATTAAAAATGGAAATACACTTTCGACGGGGGTTGACAAAACCTCCACACTTGTCTCCTATATGTGCTGGTGTCATAGGGTAGTCATATGGTTTGTCAGAAAGGAAAATTTGAAATTAAAACAAACAAAATCAACAAACAACAACAGCACAAAGACAACACCCATAATCGAATCAAACAAAACAAGAAAGAATAAAATTCAGCAATATTAACACACATTCAAATGTACAAGTAGTTGTGATTGTGGCTCACATCTTCCTCTGGTTTTACGTCCAGTAACGGCTGAAACGCCTTCTATGAGTCGGGGATTTGCTTCCCATCCAGTTTTCTTATAAACTGGCAAACAGGGTCGTTTTTAGTCAGATTCCCTAGACTATAACACTGCAATTCATCACGAAATTGTGTCCATAGATTAAGCAATTCACGCTGAACAAGTCCACAAGAATGTGACTCAGAGTTAATAAAACATTATCCAGCGACTCATTACTCAGACCATTCTTAATAAATGACAGTTTATCTTCTCTATTTCTGGACACAAAACCTAATGAACGACAAGTCTGGTTACAATTCCATCTAGCACATTTATAACATACTTGTAACCTTTTCGCTCTTCGCCTCTTGGCGTAGTAGCTCTTTCCTAGACCAGGCATGTATTTTGCGAGATTAATGTCCGGCTCACCGGACAATCTTACCTTGGCTTCGATAAGCCATCGGATATCCACAGGCACATTTAGGAGCATCAACGCCCAAAGTCTAGTCATCTGTACTTTATAAATTTTAAACACAGCATTTTGAGAAAGTGAAGGGAAATATTTACGAATGTTCAATAGAAAGATATCAGCATCCATTGAAGAGGAGAAAAGGAGAGATATTACCGATAATGCGATTGAGTTTGTTCTTCTCCCAGATATGCACGATTCAAACCTTTGGGCAATGGCTTCAACTCCCATTTGAATGTTTCCTCAAGCTGTTGCACAACTGAACTCGAAGCACAGAATAATCAAATTAAACACAAGAAAAGAAAGGAAAAGAAAAGAAAATAGAGACACATAAAAGAAATAAAAACACAAGAGCAAACGAAAGTAAAAAACAAACAACAAAGCAATGAGACAGATGGCAAAGAGAGATAAAAACTGATCAATTATAATGGCTCATGAGAGGAATCTCCTCGAAACACAAAAATTGATCGTTACTACCTTCTTTTCTTTGTCTCTTTTTATTATGTGTCAAAAACATTGGGTTGCCTCCCAATAAGTGCTTGGTTTAACATTCTCAGCCTGACGTTACTTGCCATCCCCCATCAAGATAAGCTGGCTCGTAGAGAGGTATCTCCTCGATGTCCTGCATCACTAAATTCTCATAGTAAGGCTTCAACTTGTGCCCATTCACCTTGAATACTTTGTTCGTTTTTAAGCTCTTGATTTCCACTGCACCATGAGGAAAAACATTAGTAATAACAAAAGGTCTAACACATCAAGATCGTAATTTACCTGAAAATAACTTGAGGCGAGAATGAAATAAAAGAACTTTCTGTCCCACTTCAAAATTCTTCCTGGAGATCATTTTATCATGAAATGCATTAGTTTTCTCATTGTAAATTCTGGAATTCTCATAGGCATCATTTCTAAGTTCTTCCAATTCTTGCAGTTGAAGCTTCCTTTGCTCTCCAGCAGCATCCATCTCCATGTTACAAAGTTTTACTGCCCACCATGCTTTATGTTCGAGCTCTACCGGAAGGTGACATGGCTTACCATAGACTAACCTGTACGGAGACATACCAATAGGTGTCTTGTAAGCAGTCCGGTATGCCCAAAGTGCATCATTAAGTCGTAGGCTCCAATCTTTTCTGTTCGGATTCACTGTCTTCTCGAGAATGGACTTGACTTCTCGATTTGAAACTTCAACTTGACCACTAGTTTTTGGATGATATGCAGTAGACAACTTGTGAGTGATGTTGTATTTCTTGAGCAAGGCTTCAAATGATCTGTTGCAGAAGTTTGTCCCTCTATCGCTAATCATGGCTCTTGGTGTTCCAAATCTTGCAAAAATGTTAGATTTCACAAAATCTACAACAACTTTAGAATCATTAGTTCTCGTAGCTTTTGCTTCCACCCATTTAGAAACATAATCCACAGCAAGTATAATGTAAACATTGCCAAAAGATGAAGGAAAAGGACCCATGAAATCAATACCCCACACATCAACAATCTCGACAATAAGTATAGGGGTTTGTGGCATTTGATTTTTGGCACTTAAATTACCTGTCCTTTGGCAACGGTCACAAGCTTTACAGAATAGATATGCATCTTTGAACAATGATGGCTAGTAGAATCCACAATCAAGAACTTTGAGGGCTGTTCTTTTTGGTCCGAAGTGACCTCCACATGCATAAGAATGACAGAAGGTTAAAATTGAATTAATTTCAGATTCAGAAATGCACCTTCTTATCACTTGGTCAGAACAATGCTTCCATAAGTACGGATCATCCCGTATGTAATACTTGGCAATGTTCTTGATCTTGTCTCTTTGAGCTCGAGTCAAGTCATGTGGTAGCTTCTTGGTAACTAAGTAGTTGACAATATCTGCATACCAAGGCGCTGCTACATGTAGAGACAGCAATTGTTCATCCGGAAAACTTTCTTGTAATGGCAGTACATCCTCATCATGGATAATGCGACTGAGATGGTCTGTAACTAAGTTTTCACTTCCCTTCTTATCTTTGATCTCCAAGTCAAATTCCTGTAAAAGGAGTATCCACCTGATAAGCCTTGGTTTTGCATCTTTCTTTGTGAGCAAGTACCTCAAAGCTGCATGATCAGAATAAACGGTTACTTTAGTACCAATCAAATACAAACGAAATTTTTCTAAAGCAAAAATAACCGCTATGAGCTCTTTCTCAGTTGTAGAATAATTAAGCTGAGCATCATTTAAAGTTCAAGATGTATAGTAAATGGCATGTGGAATTCTGCCAATTCGTTGACCCAAAACGGCACTCACAGCGTAGTCATTTGCATCGCACATGATCTCGAATAGATGATCCCAATTCGGAGATTGGATTACTGGAGCCGAAGTCAAGAGTTTCTTCAGTTTCTCAAATGCTTCTTTGCATTTCTCATCAAATTCAAAGGCCACATCATTCTGTAATAATCTACATAGGGGCAATGCTATCTTCGAGAAATCTTTGATGAATCTACGATAGAAACTTGCATGACCAAGAAATGAACGAATATCCCGCACACTTGTGGGAGGTGGTAAGGAACATATAAGATCTATCTTGGATTTATCAACCTCTATACCCTTAGTAGAAATAACATGTCCCAAAACTATACCCTGATCTACCATAAAATGACATTTCTCCCAATTCGGAACAAGGTTAGTTTCTATACATCTTTGAAGTATAAGGGTAAGGTTGTCAAGGCATTTATCAAAAGAATCACCAAAAACACTAAAGTCATCCATAAATACCTCAATAATGTTCTCAACATAATCAGAGAAATACTTACCATACACCTTTGGAAAGTGGCAGGGGCATTGCAAAGACCGAATGGCATGCATCGATAGGCAAATGTACCGAATGGGCATGTGAATGTAGTTTTCTCTTGATCCTCAGGGGCAATGACAATCTGATTATATCCTGAATAGCCATCAAGAAAACAATAGTGAGAATGACATGCTAATCTCTCCAGCATTTGATCAATGAATGGAAAAGGAAAGTGATCTTTGCAAGTTGCTGAATTGAGCTTTCGATAATCAATACAAACTCGCCAGCCGGTTTGGATACTAGTGGAAACTAGCTCATTATTGTCATTTTTAATCACCGTAACATCAGATTTCTTCGAAACAACTTGGACTGGACTCACCCACTTGCTGTCCGAAATTGGATAAATCACACCCACATCTAACAATTTTAGGATTTCTTTCTTGACAACTTCCATCATTGGAGGATTCAACCTCTACTGTGCTTCTCGAGTGGGCTTGGATCCTTCTTCTAATAAGATACGGTGCATGCATATGGTTGGGCTAATACCTTCGATGTTAGCGATTGTCCACCCAATGGCTGTTTTGTGATCTCGAAGCACTCGGATGAGTTTCTCTTCTTGTAATGGTGCAAGGCCCTTTGCTATTATGACTGGCAAAGTATCTTTCTCACCCAAGAATACATGCTTCAAATGATCTGGAAGAGGCTTAAGCTCCAAGGTAGGTGCTTTCATCACAGAAGGAAGAAGTTTCTCATTAGATAAAGGCAATTCAATGTACGAAACATCATACCTGTTTGTGGTGATAGCTATAGTCTCATCCAAGCTTGCCACAGCTTCTTCCACTTCTTTAGACACTTGTATCAACTTTCTTGATTCTCTAGAATTTTCTGCCTCTATGTGCTCACTAATGGCTACTTCCAATGCATCCTTGCGAGTTAACTCAAAAAGTTGTTATGTCAAAGAATCGATAACATCCACTGCAAAAATAGAATGCAAGTCACTAGGGTACCTCATTGCCTCAAAAATATTGAAACGGATCACCTCGCCATCAAATTCCATGGTGAGAGTGCCATCATCAACATCAATCTTAGTTCGGGCAGTTTTCAAGAATGGCCTCCCTAAAAGAATCGTTATTGGTTTGGGAGATGTCTCATCCTCCATTTCCAGAACATAGAAGTCTGCTGGAAAAACCAATTGATTCACCTGCACAAGCACATCTTCCACAACTCCCTTGGGATATGCATTAGAACGATCGGCAAGTTGAATTACAATACCAGTTTTCGAAAGAGGTCCAAGATTTAAAGAAGCATAAATAGAATATGGCATGACATTAATAGATGCTCCTAAATCTAACATGGCTCTTTCAAACTTGGTATTACCAATGGTGCATGGAATGGTGAACGTACCTGGATCTTTACATTTCGGAGGAATTTTTCTTTGCAATACAGCTGAAACATTTTCCCCCACACTTACCTTCTCATTTCCTTTCAACTTTCTCTTATTGGTGCATAACTCCTTGAGAAATTTTGCATAATGAGGTACTTGCTTAATAGCATCCAGAAGTGGTATATTTACCTCGATCTTGCGAAAAGTTTTCAGGATTTCCTGCTCTTGTTCCTCCTTCTTTGATTTTGCAAATCTGCTAGGAAAAGGTGGAGGAGTAACATATGAAGGAATATGAGTTTTAGGATTTACCTTAGAAGATGATGTGTTATTCATGGTGGAAGTGGTGTCATCCCCTTCATCAGTTTGTGATTTCTTTGGTGGAATCTCTAATTGCTTCCCACTTCTCAAAGTTACAGCACTAGCATTTTCTCTTGGATTGATCACTGGCTGAGAAGGTAATTTTTCGGAGCTTTGACTCTCAAATTTGCTCATGTTACTGGCCAATTGTCCCATTTGATTTTTCAGGTTTTGGATACTTGCCCTAGTTTCCTGCTGAAATTACATTGTGTTAGTGGCAAGTGCTTTAACAATATCCTGGAGAGACGTACCTGAATTTTGTGGAGCTGGTTGTGGTGCTGGTTCTGGTATTGGTGGTGGTTGTGCTTGAAATGGTTGTTGCACCCTTGGTTGATTGAAACCTGGTGGTCAATTTTGTATGACAATTGGGGCGATTGGTTGACGATTCCCATATCTTAAATTAGGGTGATATCTCCATCCAGCATTGTAAGTATTGGAGAAAGGGTCATACATTTGCCTTGGTTGTCCTGGAAATCCATCCATGGCATTGGCTTGTTCTGTATCTCCTTTTTGCAAAGTTAGACACATGTCGGTTGGATGGTCCATGGTAGGACATACTCCACATGCATAAGATTGCTGCATATGTCCTACAGCCATTTTTTTTACAAGAGAGGTAAGTTCAGAAAGTTGTTGTTCAATGTTTGAAGTACTTACCTCATTTACTCTCTTTGGTAGTTGTGGCTCAAATTGGCTGCTGAATTGTTGGGAGTTCGCTGCCATGTCACTAATCAAACGTCTTGCAACGTTTGATGTTTTATTAACTAGTGCTCCACCACTAGTAGCATCAATGATACTCCTTTCCATTGGAAGGAGACCCTCATAGAAATATTGAATTAGGAGTCCATCACTAATTTGGTGGTTTGGACAGCTAGCACATAACCTTTTAAATCTTTCCCAATATTCATGAAGTGATTCTCTATTGTGTTGTCGAATACCACTAATATCTTTTCTAATATTTGTAACTTTCAAGGCTGAAAAGTATTTCTCCAAAAAGAGTTTACTCATCTCATTCCATGTGGTAATGGTACCTGGTGATAGATAGTATAGCCAATCTTTTGCTGAATCTGCTAATGAGAATGGAAAGGCTCTCAATTTAATTTGCTCTTCAGAAATGCCAGTTGGCTTCATACTTGAGCATACCACATGAAATTCTTTGAGGTGTTTGTTCGGATCCTCTCCTACAAAACAATGAAATGTAGGCAAGAGATGAATCAGTCCAGATTTAAGTTCAAAATCTATCTCAAAATTGGTGCTTATGCATAGCGGTTGTTGATCAATAATTGGAGCCGCTAATTCCTTAAGAGTCTGATCGTTTTCCATCGCCATTGCTTCCGATTCAGATTTGATTGAACTGCAAGAAGAGGGGAGGGAAGTATGTCGTGCAAGGTCAAATTCTGGAGGTGGAGTTGAAATTGAACGATTTAGTCTTAAATTCGAGGATTGGAGAAACTCCTTAATTCTCTTAAGTCGCTGATCCGCTTCTCCCTCGGACATAAAACACAAACAATCAGAAAAGAAAAATCAAAATTAGGAATCAACAATGAAAACAAAATAACAAATCGATTAGAAAATCAATCCCCGGCAACGGCGCCAAAAACTTGATGCATTCGAAACAAGCAAGTATACTAGTCGCACAAGCAATAAAGTGATAAGTAAGATATCATTCCCACAAGGATTGATTCTAATTGAATTTGTTATTTTTCAGCAAAAATAAACTAAATACGAGAAGGTTTTGTTGAATGATTAATTAAACTGAATACGAAGGCAAATAAAGAATAATACAACACAAGATTAAATAAATTGAAAAATCAATGAGAGACACTTGGTTAAGGGATCCTTCTCTACCACAAGATATGGATTTGTGAATTAATCGTAGAATTATCATCCAATTACAGCATTGAAGTTATCAACCGTAGATAACAACAAGCTCTGTTACCCCAATCTTTCCTTACTTTGTTGTAAAATAAAACAAGCTCTTTATTTAATCTCTATCCATTAAACAACCTAGAACAAGCTCTCTAAGTTTAATTCAATGGAAGCATTACGATAAGAAAGATAGGTTGATCCAAGCAATAATCACACAGGTTCGGATTATTTAACCTAGTTTGTATTTTCCAATTGTAATCTCTGATCACAATTTTGCTACTAATGATTCGAAATTCATGACAATTACGGATCAAGATTTCTAATCTAGCAATGGATAACAACCAAATTATATTCAGTTGGCCACCCCAAATACAATCAGCAAGCAATCATAACAATTAGATATGGGAGAATACAAGCAACTTCAATTAGAGAATTGGATAACAATTTCTTACACAATCAACTCACAAAAACCATATCAAGGGCTTTGAAATCACCCTCAACCAATTCAGATTCAATTACACATGTTCAAGAACGTGGCAAATACAATACAATATCCAAACTTTCCAGAAAATGAAAGGGAATGGAAAAACTTAGCAATTCTGATGTAAATCTCTTTGGATTGTAATTCTTCCTCTTTCCAAGCTTTCTTTCTCCTTCAAAAACTCCAGGAGATGAGAGAATTCCAGAGTTACAGCCTCCACCACGTTCTCCCTCTTCAATTTATTTCAAAATAAAACCCTAAAATGTGTTTATATACTCTGCTACAGTAACTCGCTACAGTGCAACGTTTATAATAACATGCTACAGTGATATGTGGAATTATAAATATACACTTCTCATACCATTTTTATTATAACTTTTGGTACACTACATAAATTCGTGAACCGTAAATTTCTCCAAAAAATAGACTTCGAGAGCTTTTCAATGGTATATAGCGTGTTATCCAGTTAATTGTATATCGATACAATCAACTCCGAGAAATTGGCTGATTAGCAAAGGTGAAAATGAAGGGTTTTACTCTATTTTTGTGCAAGTTGCTCCAAAACTCCTACAAACATCAAAACCACACAAAAACATAAAAATACCAAGGAATATACCAAAGAAATATGGACAAATTGATATGAAAGTAATACATAAATAGACACCTATCACTACCTGTTAGGGTTCTTCTTAGAGTTTATAAACTACCAAGCATAAACATTCTTAGGCAAGAGAAATTAATTTGCTAAAGGAAGTGTAGAATTTGTGGATTTTCAATTTCTTAAAGATGTGAAAGCATCATTCAATTCTGATATGTTTCTTTAATGGCTCTGAGTCTCAAATAACTTTTCAAGATAGATTAATGTAATAGTTATTCATATTACCTAAAGAACATTAATGTAATAGATTAATTTGATGTTGATATTTTGATGCTTCGACCAAGTTTGGAGGTATGAAGTTTTTATTGTCGACTTACTCAAAATTTTATTAGTTAATTTTAGTGACTTAAGCTTAGTGGTGGAGTCTTAGACAACTTTTACATTAGTGTCTCTCTAGCAAAAGTTTAAAAGTAAGCTAAAAAGTACTCGGTTAGAGTGTAAGAGTTCAAAGTTCAAATTATCTACTTAGTTGTTTTCTTCTTTTTGTTTGTATAAAGATCTATTCTAATATTTAAGTTCACACATTTGATTGTAATTCTCCATGCCAGGCTTCAGGACGTGAATGGATATGGAGTAGCTGTTGCAATAGGTAAAGAATTTGCTAATGCATTCCTTGACCGCACATTCAAGTCTCCTTTGGTTGACCTTTTGGTGAGAAGTGGACGAAATGGTAATAAGGAATTTTTTCCTTATTTTCTGTTTTTTTTTTTTTCTGCCTTTGCTAAGGATGTATCGAGTTTCTAAGTTGGAGACTATTTTGCACTTGGGCTGTTTTAGGTAAAGCCAAGATGAGTCTTATATATGTATAGGCTTGGATTTGTTTATGGAGGATCTGATCTTATTAACTTTTTATTCACTTGATTTGTCTTTTTCAATTTGTATTTCAAGTTATAGTGTTCTATTTTCTGGGCTGTTTAGATTAATGATTCGATTAGATCTCTGTATATATATTTTTTAGGGGTAATTCTAATTTGCCCCCTGAGGTTAGACCTAAAAAAAATTGAGGACCTCAGTTTTCTGAAATCTAAGATTGCCCCCTGAAGTTACTGTAGCACCGTTAGATTTAGCGGAAAATGCATTAAACCATTAGATTTAATGGAAAATACTACTGTTTATTAGCGTTAAGTTACTATTTAATATATTTTTCGTTAAATCTAACGGTACTATAGTAACCTCAGGGGGCAAATTAGAATTATCCCTATTTTTTATTTTTATTTTAGACTAATGTCTTTTATTGTTTAGGTTTTGGGGCAATATTTCTTTTTATTCATGTTATACTATTCAATTCTTTCCATCATGTTTGACTATTAATGCTTCATGTGCATGTTTAGGATATTGAAGCTAGTTTTCTGTATATATTAAGTGAAAGAGGCTATCATCCAAAATAAGTTATACGACTTTTTTAGCTATTTTATGAAACTACAACTAGTGGACGCAAAAGATATAATGGAAGCTATTCCAGATGTAGAAGAAATCTACATGAGTAAGCTAGAAATTCTTATAGCTTTAACATTCAAATACCTCTTTTTATTTATAGGTTTAACCACTGTGCCTTGTGGGCTTATGGCAAAAGGTTAGATTTTCCTATGACAAATAAATTCTAATAGTTGTTTATTTATTTTGAATACATAAAAATATGAATTTATTATAAACAAATTATAGATTAATTCTCTATATTCTAGCAATCTCCATTGTTTTTAATATTTTTTATTTTTTATTTGCTACTTGTTAAGGTATTGCATGCGATACATACATGTTACTGCTTTACTCTTATATATTAATAATGTATCTTTGTCAGTTTTAGGTGTACAATGTAATTAGAGTTGTGAATTTATTTCTCAATTAGATTGTACTCATTTTACCTATTTATGAATACAGACATCAGGTGGATAAGCTGCTGGATATTACAGTTACAAAGTAATTAATAAATATTCTTGTAATTCTTGTGTCTTCCCAGTGTTTTGCCTACTAAGGTTGGAACTAAATTAATTTATTGCTCTCATCAACTATGTTGATTAGTTTACAATAATTTTACTTTGAAGAACACTTGATCAATTTAATAATATAATATTAGATTAACAAATGGAGTTTGTTGGTGAATTAACTTGATTTTGACGTTCATTGATCTCTCTTGGTTTGCGTTTTGAATGGTGTGCATATTCTTAATTTAAATAGAGAGGAAAAAGCCTACACTGATTTTTTTGAGTATATGATTGTTATTCGTTTAAAATGTTAATTACTTCATTATTTTTATTACTAATATTTTTATGGCAAGAGTTATTGATTTCAATTAAATATAGCTTTCATTATCGCTAAACTACATTAACTTTGTTTTTCCTTATTCTTCTTTGCCTCCACCCCTTCTTATGTTCACCTTTAGCACTTGTGACTCTCCTGCAAGTCTTGGACATCCTGTGTTGTAGCTAGCCTCCACGACTCCACCATCCTTTATTGCAGATTGGCTTCATGTCCTAACTTAAAAATTTGCTTTCAAAGATCTTTCCTAAATCCCTTGTGCGTGTTCGTTACTTATTATCAAGCATATATTATCTTGTTTGACATGGGCAATTAATCAATTTATGGTACTTGGTTGTATGATGTTTGATGCTATAGTTTTTTGCAAAGTATATTTGAATTCATTTTTGCTTTTGATGTATTCGATAAGGTAGTAATATGTGGTTTTGAGACGTAAAAAGAAAAAGGAATTTGTATTTATGTTTTAATTTTTGGGTAAATCTATTTATTGATGATTTCTTAACTTGGTTAAAGACAGTATAGTGGTGGTCAAGTGTTAATTTGTTCACTTGATATATATGTGTTGGTGACTTGTTGTTTTAGTGACTTTATATAATGATCTAGTTTGATTCAAGTGAAGTTGAAGCTATTATTGATGATGTGTTATTTTTGTTGCTTTATATAATTAATGACTTAGTTGCTGGTGAAGTTTAGTTGCTGGTGAAGTGCTTTGAATGTTTTAGTTCATGTGGTGCTTAATTTGAGTGTTTTGATTTGTGAGCATTGTCTAATTTTGCAGATGGATGAAGGCATGGATTACATTATGAAGCAGTTGGTGAAGTTGCTGAAGTGCTGCTGATGTGATGTAGGAGTGTGATATAGGCAATTGGTTTTGTTGTATGATTGATTTTGCAAGTATATGCGTTCCTGCCTTGACATAGCATCATAAAGGAAATGATTTTATACATTTGGTTAATTTGTTTATTGATTAAAATCTTTTAGGAGTTGTTTTAAATGAATTGTACCCTTTATAAAGTTTCACATATTTGTTTTTTAAATATATAAAACATAATATATATATATATAATGCTTGGCAGAGAGGTATTAGCCAAGTATTATATTTTTTTAACTTTTTTTACAATATTAGGCAGCCATAAATCGCCAAATATATATATAATATATTACAAACAAAATAATCGATCCAAAACCGCCAAATATTGTGACAAGTGAAAGAAATTTACCCTTATATACAGTAAATTATTCATACTTATTGCTCAGAAAAGTGACGAATATTGTCAATTTCAAAAAATATTACCGTTATAATGAATTTACAAGCCATATTTACCGGTTCACAACCGCCAAATATGCGAAAATTAAAACAGTTACCATTACAAAGTTATATTTATCGGGCAAAAAGCACCAAATATGTTACTATTCAAAAAGTTACTATTACGAGCAACCAAATTTGACTTGAAAAAGTGACAAATATTGCCCGTTGATCATCATACTATGCATAACTATACTTGACTCTTTTATGTGAGAAGTATGGTTTCTCACATATTTAGCGTTTTGACTAACCGCCAAATTGACTATATTTGACGGTACCATTGGTGTCGCTTTGTTGACCGTCAAATATATTTGACGGCCTTTGACCGTCAAATATATTTGACGGCCTTTGACCGTCAAATATAAACATTTTTCTTGTAGTGAGATTGAATAACTGCTACCTGACTGACTCAATTAGGTGGCAGTCAGTTAGTTAGACTCCTTCATGTCTTCTAGGGAACTTTTCACGCAATCATTCCTTTTATGTGCCTTCATGCTTCCACTTTTGGAGACTTGGGCTTGAAACTATACAATCTTTACGAAGTGTTGATTTGAGTAGTGAGGGCATTTTGATCTTTTAAAAAGAGGTCTAAAGAATTTTTAGAGTATTTATTTATTAAAATTAATTATAATTTATAGAACTTTAATGAGATGTACACAGATACAAAGGGAGTGTTAATTGAGGTGCATCCAGTCATATAACCCTATTCATAATATTCTTATAAATCATTAGACCATGTACAAAACTTTTCCTCCAACCCCAAATATATAACACAAAAACTTGTTTATATATGTGAGGATATAACCAAAAAGAGTCCGTGGGAGGGAGGGAGGGAGAGAGAGAGAGAGAGAGAGAGTTTTGGCTTTCCTTATTCTTAGGTCATGAGTACTCAAATAATGTGTATACCATGGGACGCACGCGCTATACAGCATATAGTTGGCCATACGAACAGCTGAATGGTTCAGTGGTAAGAATTGTTTCTTAATTTCCACTACGACATTGATCTTGTGGCTGAACCAACCTAGAATGCTTCAACAGTATTTCGAAGACTGATGATGAGAGAATGCCGCAAGGGACGAGTCATGGCCGTTAGAAACGATGATTTTGATGATTGATTAAGTTTTCAAAGGTCAGCACTCACGTTGAATTTGGATAGGGTTCATTCTCATGGTGGTATGAGTCTTCTAGCACCAATAAGACACAAACATAACCGACAATCCTACAACCGATAAGTTCATTCCCATAAAAGAAATTGAAGTCCTGAGCTTAATCATTCATTCAGGATCACCACGCACGGTAGTAATGGTTATGATTATTATAGACAAGACTGGGATATTACGAGAAGCGCATCAACCTTGATAGATACTGTTAGGAAATCATGTTAAAGCATATGCAAAACATCAAGATTAATAAAATATGAATAAATCCATACCAAGAGGTATAATAATTTAACCTAGCTAGGTATATATATATATATATATATTCACCTAATTCAAGTGTTTAAATAAATCCATGACTATTTTCACATTTCACCTCTAGCCCTTTCTTATGAAGTAAATCTTGATTGTCTACCTCTATATCCATGGTGACTTATAATGATCTTCTAATAGGATCCTTTCTACTTTTTCTATTATTTTCCTACCTCACGCAGAAGTCAAGTTAAATAAGAAAATGTCACAAGAAACTCCAGTTTTTTCATTTTTGAACTAATTAATTTATGGAAAAAAAAATCCTTTACATAAAATATAGACACAATTGTCTATAAGCAAAAACACAAAACCAACAGATCATGACAGTCGAGGTGCGAGCCAATAAACTTTAATATATATGGTGCTCGTGACTTTTAATTCCACTCGTGTTATATGGGAAAGGTTTTTCTCAATTTCTTTCCTTTCATCAGTTCCCTTTTGGTTAGTACGTGTCTCTCATGAAGCAAATGACTAAGACCTCTATTATGTTTTTATCTATAACAGTAAGTATTCGTGGTATTCTTCCCAAAGTCAATTTCCATTCGAGCAAATGGCAAGCAAAGTGCAAAATTGATCACGTGCATGCGGCATATGGAGGTGAATTGCAGAATCCACATGTAGCCACAAAGAGTAGAGAGGAGTGAAGGGATGCTTACTCGATTTGGGTGCCCCATTTGGCCTGCATAGTTTTGTCACTTACCCTAAGTGGCAATTTACTGGATTCATGGTGCATTATCTAGTCAATCTTCATTCACCATAAAGTTGCCATCTCTAGAGACCATGCATCTTCTGTGAATGCTCGTTTAGTTTCATTTGAAACCAATAAAGAAACAACGGTTTGGTCTCTTGATATGGGATATATATAAGCCGGTATTCGCAATCCAGCTGAGCGTCTTCATATTTGCTGTATCCCTCATTCCCTTGGTTTGCTCCATATCAAGATTTATATTCATGAATAACAGAAATACTTGCGTTAATATGATACGACTAAAAATTTGAGTAATATTGTTTGCATTAATGTACCACTACTTCCTCAGTTTCAAGAGTAATATATCATATTTATCCAAACTAAAATAAGCACATAATCCTATATGTAGCGTACAAGGTTTGAATGACAACTTTAATTAGTTACTCAAAATATTTGGGATGTTATGAGGGAAAGTTTCATTATTGGAGCCTGCTCGTGTTAGAATTTGACTTACTCTGATACCACTTTGTTAGAGAATAATTACTCATCAAATAAGCTCAAGCAACACAAAAATATAATGAAGAATAAGATATTGACTCTTGAACACTTCTCTATTTCTTCTTATTTCTTTTTCTTCTTAATAAAATTGACAAATCACACACACTTATATAGTAGACTCAATCCTAATCTTACTCAAATCATAAATACTAATATTTATAAAATAACCAAACAATTAATCTTAATTCAAAACTAACTAGCAATATTTAACAATCTCATATTAAGTCTTTTAATCTAATTAGGACTCTAATCCTATTTTAACTTGGACTTTAAATTCTAAATAAACTCTTAAGCTTTGTTTAAACTTCCAACACCAAACTAAGCTTAACCAAACAATGATTTGGAACTTCTTGAATATTGTTGATCTCTTCAAGAACCTTTCTTGTCTTCACGGGCATCTTTATATAGCTCTTGAATAACTTTATAATTTTTATGCTCTCTAATTAACCAAGTAAACACAAGATCCTCAATAAGACTATATAGTAACTTTCCAATCAACCTGACCTTCATGTTTTTCCATTACATCCTTGGTTTTCTTGCATAATTTATCAACCATGACCATAATTGTTTGTCTTCTTTCTTTTCTTCACATGTGTCTCTATGATCATACCCAAAATTTACTTTATCCTTATGCAAAACTTTGACTCCATAAGCCTTCATAAACAAAATCTTTATTTTGAATTTAACATCACCTTTTCTAGTGATGTAACTCCATGCTCTAGGCTCTCCTTTACCAACATCTTTAAAACTCTTCACTTTTGCTTCCCAATCCTTCTCTCTCTTTAAACTTCTTTGTTTTCTTATCTAATCTAAGCAATTTCTCTTCTTTTTTTTTAAATGCTTCCACAAAATATAACAATTCTTCTCTTCTTTGACATATTTTTCTGTTGGGGGTTTATAGTGACAATTTGAAAACAAAATAACCAACTAAAATTCTGCAGGTACCTATTTATGATAAACTGAACCTTGTGGGGGTAAAACGATATTCTCCACAACACTGGACTAGACTGATATTTTTCATCCGAGGGATCTGATTGACATTTACCATTATGGGGGGTAGATGGTAATTTTTCAAGACAATCGTGAATAGCCACTTTTCCGACATCTAAACTCTGATTTTCTTCTTGGGCTTTCATAGATCCGATGATTATGAGTTGTTTGATGGTAGAGGTGTATATTCACTTGCCGTTTTCCGATGAGATTCACGACAAACATGATTTTTCGAAGCTTGTTTTCACGTTTTTTATGTGTTCCAACTGGAATTTGATGTCGACGAAAAAGAAAAGTTTGTTCAACACATCCTGATCTATCCAATGGCGGTGGAGGTGAGAATTCACTTGCCGGTTGACAATTTTTCGATGACTTTCCGATGACATTCCAACGAATCTTGACTGCTGATAACAAATCTTGACTGTTGATGGTGTTGGACTTTCTTCCTTCTCCACTCCCTTGTAACTCTGAATCTCCTGTTAATTTTTCTAAATTTTCCTTTTCTTCTTTGTCTTGACAATTCTCTCTACTATTTTCTTCAAAAATCACTTGTTGTTCTTCTTTCTCCATAAGGAATTCATCTTTTTCTCTATCAATATTTTCTTCTTTCGTATCACTATAAGTTTCCATCAAATAATCCAAAACTCTTTAACTGGCCTTTTGGTATCCATTATAAGACCAAATTTCTCATATATTGTATCTATAATAGAAAATCCTAAATATCTACCCAAAAAGGCACATGCTATTTTATCCTTTCTTTGCTTGTGTTCAAGAATTTCCTTTTGTTCTTGTGTTAACGTTGCTTGATTTGCTGGTACTTCAAAACCTTGATTTACAACTTCCCACATGCCTTTATACTTAAACTTGGCTTGCATTTGAGTTCTCCAATACTCAAAGTTGTGCTTATTTCCATCAAATCTGGGAAGTTCTTTTTCCATCTTAATTTGTTTCCTTGATTCTGCCTTCCTAGCAACTCTGACAGGCTCTAACTGGCTCTACCAACTCTGGTAGGCTCTTCCTAGCTCTACCAACTTTGCTCTGATAGACTCTGGAACCTTTCTGACTCGACTCTATCTAGCTCTTTCTTTGCACCTGCTTCGCTCATAGGTCTTCCTTAGATCTTTACGCTGTGCCTAGCTCTCAGATTGCTCCTTTCAGACACTTCCAACCTAGCTCTGAGATGCTTCTCCCAAACTCTTCCAACCTAGCTCTGATACCACTTTGTTGAAGAATAATTACTCATTAAATAAGCTCAAGTAATACAAGAATGTAATGAAGAAGAAGATATTGACTCTTGAACACTTCTCTATTTCTTCTTCTTTCTTTTTCTTCTTAATAAAATTGACAAATTACACATGCTTATATAGTAGACTCAATCCTAATCTTACTCAAATCATGAATACTAATATTTATAAAATAACCAAACAATTAATCTCAATTCAAAACTAACTAGCAATATTAAATCCTCTCATAATAAGTTTTTTAATCTAATTAGGACTCTAATCCTATTTTAACTTGGACTTTAAATTATAAATAAACTCTTAAGCTTTGTTTAAATTTCCAACACCTCAATCGGAGGCCATGTGTGAAAGGTCTGAGATCAACAAGCTGGCCCTGAACACTGCAAGTAATGACCATGTAGGGATTTTTGGCTCAATTTCTAATTATGTGACTTGACTTCTTCGTAAACTAGGAATAAAGGTAGAAGAACAAAGAATTAGATTTATACAAAGAATAGGAATCATATCTCAACATGTAGAGATTGAAAATCATATATCTAATTTATGAAAAGAGTTAAATAGTGAGGAGCTACACAAGGTCCCCTATAAGGAAATATACGTACTTATAAGAATGTGATAGAAGTGGATTAAATTCCAATCTTAAGAAGTTATTATGTTCCCTTATTCTTTTATACACTAGTGCATCTCTCTCTTTTAATCTGTGGATGTAGGTTTTATCAGACCCTATGTAAGCATTGAAATTTTGTTTATGGTTTTGAGGTCCACTGATGATAGCCAGAGACTGTAATCAGAAGCCTTTCCTGACTTGCAAGCACACTGAGATTCAACACAAAAAGCCAAGTAGGCTTAGGGCTGGTGCAGTATCAGTAAGGTTAGAGTGATCAAGACCCTACGAATTATGTTTGCTCGACGCATCGCGGATCGACCTTCGTGGTAAGGTCACCATGGCAGTTGGAAGGGGGGCAAAATGCCCCCCTCCCGGGGGTGTAGGGCCAACGTCCTCAACCTAAAACAGTAAGTGTCAAAATTTGGGTTGGCACCCGTAAGCTAGGGCTAGTGCCTCTAGCATTATAGGCGCGCCTGACACCTGTAACTGCTGAAACTCTAGTGACACCTCTAGTTAGAGGCGTGCACCTATAACCTTATAGGTGCGCGCCTGTAGCTACAGTCCCACGTCAGGAAAATAGATCATTTTCAGGCTCTTGAAAGCTTATACAAAGGAACTCGATCCTTGGTTCTTAACAAGCATTTGTGGGTGTAAAAATACTAAAAACTCATATTTTGAGGGATTCTGAATATTTTTAGAGACTATCTTCAGTATAAATATTTTTTGGTGTTTTCTTCATGTTATTGGCATCCTCTGAAGAATTCTAGTGTGTCGTCACTAGTCAAAGATTCGGCTTCCTATTAAATTCAGAATTTGGTAACTTTTCTTAGGGGCTCCTCTTTAGTTTAAATATTCTATTTAGTTTAGTTTGCCATGTTTAGGCATAATTAGAAATGATTATGTCATGCTTAGTTTAGGATTAGTTAGTTAATTGGTAGTTAATTGCCATGTTTAGTTTAGAATTAGAGGTTTAATAAAGCATGTTTTGTAGTTAATTACATAGTTAATTAGTTGATAATTTGTCATTAATTAGTCGTTAATTATGCATGATTAGTAGATAATTAGTTGTTAATTAGTAGTTAATTACGTGATTAATTAGTCGTTAATTATGCATGATTAGTAGATAATTAGTTGTTAATTAGTAGTTAATTACGTGGTTAATTATGTGATGTTTTGATGATAATTATGCATGCTTAGTGTAGTTAATTAATGATTAATGATGTCATAATTAGTGTGGAAATCACACATTTAGATTACTATTTATTTTCATCATGCATGTTATTATTAATGCCCTTATTTAATGATGGAGAATCAAGCAAGCTGGAAACTTCTTCAATTTATGATTATTCAATTTATTCTACCACAATTATTATGAGAAATTGTTGTAATCCTCAATCCCTTCCCCAATGTTTGATAGAAATGTAATCAATTCTCTTCTCCCTTTCTCTGTATATATAAAAACTGTCAACACCTCATATGTATAGATAAAAGCAATTGTGTGCATAATAAAACTTAGGATCTGAGAGGCTAACATTAGTGACCTAAAATCTAAAACTCATTAAATCCATAGTGGAGATTGGGCTAATGTCCAGGCAGGTGTGACCCGTACCTAACTTCTCGAACTCATCTCTAAAGGAGTGATGGGTAGTTAGGTCCAGAGTTAGGGATCGGCAACCATCATCCAAAACTTGTCTTGTGATTATTTACCCGAGTGGCGACTCTGACTTTTTCTCCTAGTTTTGTCTCTGTGACTTGACCCGTACGATCGTCCAAGCGACAGGAGCTCGTGCAGAACTGAGTGCGAGAGGTCGCTCGCACCCTACAAATTATTGTATCTTTGTTTGATATGATTTATTTTGCATTTTATGAATCTTGTTGTCCTAGATATACTTCCATGTAATTTTTCAATAGAAGCTTGCGCACATAGCATTGGCATAGAGCCAAAATTTAGTATAACTCATCTAATATTAGATCACATCATAGCCTATCTTCTGCGCTTGTTTATGATTTTAATATAATCATTATTAATTTCATCGTGAGAGTTTTGCTTCTGCTGTTGGGTGCTGAACTAGAAGACCTAACATCTAGCTGCAGGCTGCAGGTTCTTCTGGGAGACAATACAAGAAATCCACTAAGATAGAAATGAAATGTGCGTGACTTTTCAGATGACAGAAAAGATGGATATGTGCATGGAAACTTCAGCCACTAACGATGAATAGAGTGTTTGACCCACCCATGTATTATGTGTACCAAAAACAGACGTGGATGCCATTGGAGAGTGGAGACTTTTTGTATTTATAAATGTTATAGAACACTCTCTCTGCAAGTCAGTGGACTCGAAACTTTTGATTGAAAAGATCATTTTCTGAAGCATATATCTGATAATGCACAATTCCTGCTTATATTCTTGAGAAATCGAAGTATAAAAATATAATATCATCATCTCTGACGAATGTGACTATTGCTATCTATGTAGAATTAAGTCTCGAGTCGACTGAAAGAGGTAATTTTGTACTGGAATATTCTCTATAGAAGGAAAATCAACTTTAGAATATATAGAGGCATTTCAATTTTCATGATGAGTCTGAGTTTATCCAAGAGACGAGAACTCATTAATAATAAATAAAATCATTGGAGCTTGACTCAGTTAAAGCAGATGAAATTATTAATTATATCCATATTAGTAATACAATAATGTTGTATTAAGCGTAATCATAAGGAAAAGCAATGAAAATGACTGCAGAACCTAATCAAGATTTAGATAGTGGCAACTTTCATCTATGGTGGATTGTCCATTAGATGGTTTATAACGTATAATTTAATGCAGAATACGCGCCAAACATGTGGATGACACACTTACCCATTTATTTTAATCTGGTTAATGCTGATCACTCTAAGCCACTTGCTGAGACCTTTTGCTAGTGGTTAATTTATAGTTTATTTAAATAAATACTATTCCTTCTTTTGTTTTTTCTGTTTAGAATTTTTTTTTCGAAAAATAAATGCGAAATTTTTTAGAGTTTTTTTAAAAAAAAATAGTAACAATTTTAAAAATTTAAGATTTTCTGATCAAATTGAATAGCAAATATCAAACTTACTCTCAATTCCCTAAATTCAGATCACATAATACCTAACATCGATCATGACATGTATAATAGATATCTTATGACAGGTCAACATCTTGCTAAATATTAATCTAACATCACTAACAACTATCTAGCATTGTCAAGATTTATAACAAACCAATTTGATAACTTCACACTTAATTAAGCAATTAAAAAAAATTAAGATTTAACTATTTCTTAACCAACTCATAAGAGTTAAGTTAGGACCTTCTTTTAATTAAGCTTTTAAAAATATTTTGAAACGTAAATGCTAACAACTATGAGTAATTAAAATTCATTTCATTATCTAAGTTTTTTAATATCTTTCTTGTACACTATCAATGATATCAACTGAAAGTCATATTACTAGGAAAGAATATGCATCGATCCCTAAGGTGTTGGCAATTATTTTCGTTTTTTTAAATAAATAAATATATGTATGCATGTATCATCGGCTCCTCATCAATCTTTTCTTCTTATTAATTAGTCATTTGATTACCTGATGAATTTCTACCTTTCGTTGAGAGAAGACAATATTAATGTACCAGAACACCGATGAGACACAAGAAGAGGAAAGAATTAAGAGAAAGACTTGGATACATCCGATGCATTGCAGCGGATGCAACCAAAGAACACCACATAGGCACCACGTAAAGTTGATGTGCCTATGTGGTGCATGCTGGGCCGTCGACTGCAGTACATCGAATGTACCCAAGCTCTTCTCAAGAATTAAACCTATTCACATGACTAACAAGTAAATACTACTTTTTGGTATCAAAAGCTGGATATGCTTTTCGTTGCAATGGTTTTTTTTTTCATGCAAGTAGGCGGGAGAGGCACACGTAATAATGAAGAAGTCATCAATTCCCACTTAATGTACACAAGTGATATTAAATTTAAACCAATTGGTAATTTTGATTCGTAATTTGAACCTATTTTACTTTTAAAAACAAAATTCTAGGTTAGATATTAATTAAAAATGAATATAAATCAAAAAATAATATTAATTATATTAGTGACGTGATTAGATAAAAATGAAGCATATTAAAATAAATAATTATGAAATAATCATAAGATATATTTGATGAGCTGCTCATCATAGTAAGAGCAACAAATTATGTGTGAAGTCAATGTGGTAATTAAATGACGCAGTTAATCAAATCGATTAATTAAATTGTAAACAAATAATTAAGAAATATCAGGTTCCTTGACGCATCAATGCATACTTCATGATTCTAGCTAAACCATTCGAATGTATAAAAATAATTCAAACGTCACAGAATATTTGATTTTCAATTTATAATTAATGAGTCAAAATATCTTGTTACACCATGACTGACTTACGCAATTTTGGCTTGCATAGGAAACAAAGATAATAATAATACTATTATTTTATTGTAATACTGTGTAGTAACTAATGATTGATTATATGTTAAATAATTACGCATCTGTATTGTCTTTTTTGGCTCTAGATTTTTTTAATACAAGTTTTAAAATTATCTACAGCTGACTTGTATTCTCTTTTTATAACACTGTGTGACCCAGTAAGAGTATTAAACGTTGTAATCAAACCTAATTAACTTAGGTTTTGCTGGGCTAGTCGAGAAGCTTTTCCATTTTATATATAATTAATTTCATAGTATAGTTGTGTATGCGGTGAACCAAGTGCCAATATTAGCCAATCAATCCTAATTTAATTAATGAAAAAGGATTATTATTCTATTTATATCTGGTGGGATCATTTTGCCGTCCTTGGTTTAAGTTTCCAATTAATCACGTGCAGTATTGGAGCTAGATTTAAATAATTAACATTTTTTCAAATGGCTCATGTCCTATTCTCCTTGTCTGTGTACATATTCCTTCAACAGCCTTCCTCACCTTTGACAATCTTACCTTGAAAATCATCCCGCTCCTACATAATGTGATCAAATTACCCTACCTTTAAATTGGCCCCCACTCACTTATGGTAACTTTATATATCTTGAAAATTGACTCACTCCCGCTTAATATATATGATGTTATTCATTCGAAAAATTGATAGGGCACCCTAACATAGTATGATATTGACTTTTCTCTCACCTAGTCATTTTACTTTGAAAATCTACCCTTTCCCACATAGTATAATATTCTTTAAGAATTGACCCACTCCCAAAGAGCACGGTACTATTTGCTTTAAGAATCAATATGTCATTCCTCGTAACTTTAGCTACGGTGCAAGGGTTACACTCGTTTTTAAAATTTTTATAAATTTAATATAAAAATTATAAATCTTTGTATAAAAATTATAAATATAAAAAAAATTGTAAATAAAAAATTGTATAATTATTTTCAATTTTTTGTAAATTAGTGTAAAAATTGTAAATCATTGTATAAAAGTTATAAATGTGAAAAATTATTGATTTACAATTTTTTTTTCATATTTACGATTTTTATACAAGAATTTACAACTTTACACTAAATTTACAAAAATTTTGAAAACGATTGTATGGTATAACCGATATACTATAGTACGACCCATTCTCATATATAATGATATTGACTTCCTCTCACCTAGTAATGTGACCTTGAAAATCGTCCGACTCCTATCTATTTAGTATGATATCTTTGGATTTGAAAATTGACACGCTACTCTCGCATGCTAAGATATTAACTCACTCTCACTCACGAAATCTTACCTTAAAAATATCTTGAAAATCGACCCACTTTAAGATAGTATATTTCTTGAAAATCAACCCACTCCTGAATAGTATGAAATAATTTGCTTTGAAAATCAACATGCTAATCTCACATAATATGATGGTGACCTACTAGCACCTACCTAGTAATCTTACCTTGATATACCATGAAAATCACTTCGTTCACATATATAGTATGATATCGTTCATTGTGAAAATTGATATGTTGCTCTTATGCAGCATAATGTTTACTTAAATCGATGCATTCCCACATAGCATGATCTTTTTCGCTTTGAAAATCAACTCACCACTCCCACATAGTGCTATATTATCTACCTTAGACCTAGACCAACTTTATTGCAAATTGAACCGGCCGCTTTAGACTTGAGCCATGCACTGGTTTATTTGAGCTTTCCCCTAGAAAAGCCTCATAGGAGGAAAGTCTCTACATGTATACCTAAACAATCTCTATGTTAAGTATAAGCGATTTTGAACTCAAAACTCATATTACCTTATCCATTTTGGTCTCTCTATAATAGTATGATATATCTCGAAAGCATTAGGTCTTGAGTATTGTCAAAAACATTAGTCAAAATATTTTGGCGCTTAGATAGAGTTAACTAGGGTTTTGCTAGATAAAAATAAAATATTAAAAATATTAGTAAAAGATATTGCAATTTTAAGAAATTTATAGGATGTGGATATTATACTTTGCAGTAAAACGAATTTTTATTTCAAAATATCATATAAAAATATCTCCACCACAAGTATGCCCAAATTAACAATTGGCCAAACTTGGAATATTGATAAGTTGAATCCAAGTAATGATCTGATTTCATTTATTTTAATTGCGTAATCATTACAATTAGAAAATTGAATTTGGGCGTGATTTTATGTTGTTCAACCACAACATGTGAAATATGACCCTACCATCACCATCTGTCTCTCAACAGCCCCTGTACTAATGAAGTCATTTTCCGCTTCCCTAGTTCCCTTTGCCCACCACTGTTTCAACTTATGTTCATATTGAGATTATTCACAGCAATATTATTTACAAATTTTGAAAATAAAAGAAAAAAAAATTCTAACAATTTTTTTCTAATATATCTAACAATTTATTTCTAATATGTTTAACAATTTATTTGAGAGAGTAAATTTTCACTTAATTCAAACTAAATTATATTATTTTTCTTAAAATTAAAAAAATCCATTAGTCTGATTATTTTTATTATATAGTATGTACATGTGGATTTTTTCACCATATGACACATCATCAAGCCTTAAGACAATTGCAAATGGCAAGCACCGAAGAAATGGCAAACTTATTAGTCATTATTCTTTCATTTTAAGGCCATAAGTCTTGTTTGTTTCAGTTGGGGTGTCCACGAGTCGGTTCGTATTTCGTTTTGTCAAATTCGATTCAACTTGACATATCATCGGATTAGGAAAATTATTCTCATAATTGGATTTTTACATATAGCATCGGATCAGATCAGATTCCTCGAGTTGATCAGGTTAAATAATTCTAAGATAATTTAAATTAAATAATAATGAAATAGAAAGTTGGCTGTGAAAGCAGCATGTGAAAGATAATAAATATAAAAATTTATGGATAAATGATAATGATAAATATTATAGAAAATTCTGTATAAAAAAAAGGATAAGATCCAACTATAATTGAAAAACTCATTCTTCAAAAGCTACAAATAATTAAAAAAGAAAACAGCAGATTAGAACTCAAAAAACTGGATATAACTTAACAGCAAAAGTTACAAAATATCTGGTTCACAACCACAAAGGCACAAACAAAAGCATTTTTTTTATACTCTTCATTCCTAGCACCACTGGCAACTAAGAAAATACAAATCAAAAAATTTTATACGGAACGATGCCACACCACTGCAAAACCAGCCCATTTGTTTTTCTAAATTTACTTAAAAGCAAAAAAATCAATACTTCTTTTTCAACTCCCACTGTCCATCTCCAATCTTCAGCCACCATCAATTTAAACTGCAATGCCACCACCAAAGCTCTACAACCTAGCACACCCAACCACTAAACGGTCCATTACATCGATTTAACATAGTCGCACTACCAAAAATCAAAAACAAAACTTTTCTGTCAACAACTCCTAGTTCAACAAGTCGGTATCCACTGCTAGATCCACACACCCACAACACCAAAAGAGGCGGTGGACAGAGGCGACAAAAAGCAAGCCCGTGGAGGCGACCGCAAGAGATAGAGAGGAACGGAAGGCGCGAGCTAAAGTAGGGGCAGAGGTGGCAAGGGCAAGAGAGGAGAGCGGAGGCCACGAGCGGAAGTGGAGGAGGTGTAGGCGGCTAGGTTTTGTGAAGGAGAAGAGGCGGCTGAGTTTGTGAAAAAGAAGAAAATTGGAATTAAGGTTGAAATGGGAGATAATTTTAAATTAGGATATTATCAATTTATCTCGTGAAGTTAAACGATAATATAAATTATTTTTTATAAAATTTAAAATTTAAAATTATTTTTAAATTTTGATGTTAAGTTAAACGAAATAGTAATATTATTAAAAATAAAACTCGTATAATAAAATTAAGATTTATTAATAATTTATCGTCTAAGATAAATTAAAATATAAATTTTTTCTTTCGATAATAAAAATAATTAAAAAATAAGATGAAAATAATAATAATAATTAAAAATATTTAAATTTTATTAAATAAATAATAAAAAGTAAATTTGAATCAAATTAAACTCATCATTTAATTCAAGTTTTAATTTTGACAATTCAGAAGGAAACAACGATCATGGGAGTGACAATTCATGTCATGCATGTCAACCTATTTAATTGTTCTTGTCAAAACATGAAACGCGGATTCGACACGGTTATTAGATGTGTCACCTATGTATTGTAATCGTGTTATATTTAATTGATATAATTTACTTAATTGTTTAATCTAATTATACATAGTATATCATATTCTATATATTTATATCGATTAAAATTATTTTTAGAACATAAATAATTGTTAGTATAAAAAATTATTGAAATCATTACAATTACTATTATGTAAATTAATTTACTTTATAATTCAGTTTTATAATATATATGCTGTAAGAAGGTAAAAATTATATCATTAAATGAGTTTGCATGTTAATGATTGACAAGATATATTTAACTATTTGTGTCATTAAACTGTTGGCGTGTTAAACACCCTCCACATGAATTCGACCCATTAATAGTGTGTCGTGTTCGTATCGTATTCGTATCATGTTCGGGTGTCATGATTCAAATTGGCACCCCTAGACGATGGCGGTGTGGGAAAAAGATCTGGTGAAGCATTAAGGAGAGGTAGTGGAGATTGCTGACAGAGGGTAGACAGAGAAGGAGACGAAGGAAGAAATAAAGGTAAGGGTTTTATATGATTTTACAAAAGTGAGTGAATGTGTTTGTATTTATATAAGGGCATTTTGATCTAATAACATATATTATCCTCTCTCTCATCTTTTTTCACTTAATTTAATGTCGAAATTCAAAAGTAAGAGGACAATTCGTAATTTCAAAATGTGCAGAAGAAATTTATATTTTTGCTTAATCTCAATGGGTAAATTATTAATATCAAATAATAGAACATGATGTTATTTTGATAAAATTGTGAATAGTTTTTTCTTTCTCCTCCTTTTCCGTTCAATTTAACGTCCGAATTTAAAAACATAGGCCAATTTGTAATTTTAAATCTTGCAAGAGAAAATTTGTCTATTCGCTTAATCTGAGGGAATAAATTATTAATATCCCTTTTAAATTTATATAACTGATTCAGTGCAGCAGGGTTTATAATAATGTTGTGTTTTTACTAATAATATACTGACATGTGAAAATTTTTAATTTTTTTAAAACATATTGGCCTGGTCGGGTTTTGTTCGGTTTCTTTTTAAAAATCCGATTACAACCCGTTTTCCTTAAACCTGATCTTTTCAACTCGATTTTAGATTTTTTAAAAATACAATCCGTGTATAACCTGATCAATCCGATTAAACCCGAATGGGTCAGATCAGGTCGGATTTTTTCGAATACCTCTAATTTCAGTTTATTTAAATAAAACTTATTAAAGTAGATATTTTAGAGTGGAGTTTTCAAAAGTAAAGTTTTTATTAAAAAGTTATTGATTGTTTGATGGGATAAATATATAAGCATTTATTAGAATTAAATTACCAAAATATAGTCTTATTATAAAAAAAGAATAAAATTAAATATTTAAAATTAAAAAAGGTTATCTGAAACTTTAAAAAAGTTAAGAAAGCTTTTTCAAAAGCTTCAATTTTGGGATTCTCTCAAAAAATATAAAATAATTTTTTTAATTTTTGTAAGTTTTTCTTAGATGACAACCAAATAATACAAAATAAGATTTTAAAAAACTCTTTTACTTAATAGAGAAACTTAAACAAACACATTCTAACTCCTTAAGGAGTTATTAGTATAATTTCATTAGCTAAAAAGGACGATAATTGACTATAAATACAAGCTTTTGAGCTACAATGAGTTTGTACAAAATATGTCGAATTGAGAGCAAAGTGCAGGTCCACCGGTTGAAGCAACGAAAGAAGTTCTCTCATCTCTCTCCTACTGTGCAACTGTCTAATTCAGTTTCTTACATTATCACACTTAGGGCACGTGTAGATAGCATAATATTTTATTATTTTGAGTTTATCCCATGTTTGCATGAATTTCATCGGTAGATGGTAAAGGATAACATGGAATAAGAACTGCATTATTCCTCAAAATATAAAACTGCATTTTTCCGTGTGTTAAGGTTGCGTAAGGGAGGAAAGAGAGAGACATATGACTGACGAGAGAGAGAATTGGCCGGTGAGAGAGATGAAAAGTGTTGACATGACAATTTAATGTATTAAAGAAAATATATCATTGTATTTTTTATATAATTTAAATATTTAAATTTATTATTTTAAAAATTTAAAAATAATTTTTTATATATAACTAAATATTATACATAAATTTTTTAAAAATTAATTTCAAAAAATATTAAAATTATTATATATTTAATTTTATTCTCGACTATATCAAACATAATATTACATTATATTTATCCTATCCTATCACATTTTATACAACACAATTTCCTTTGAAATAACTAATAAAATCCAATACAGTGTACCAATTATACTCTAAGTTCTGTTGCTTTATTTATTTGATTTTGATTACCACAACAATTTTCTCATATTTCCGGAAATTGTTGTCTTTGAAAATTGAAAACATGGGATGGACATACCCATCCACAAGTTCCATCCTCGCAATATTTTTGTTAAATACAGCTCATTTAATGCAGCGGCATCATCGATGACGATGTAAAATTCTCGTGGGCAATCTGAGCCGACATTCTTGTATAAACCTTACCGTTTCATTTCACTGGTTCTTCATTCATGTATGTCTGCGTCTCGTAAAGCGAATACGAAAGTGGATTCGAATTCTAACAGCGCCTCAATGTCACAATAAATCAGGGGCCTGCTTAATTATATCTCCAAAGCCTCAAGGAAGGAACAACTTGTGAGGCCACGGGAATGTCACGTGCCACCTAACGATTTGCACACCCTATATTCATCCCTTCATTGTGCCCTCTCCATGCCCTCCCTTTTTTTCCCTCTCTCTCTTTCTCCTTTTCAGATTTTTATTGAAAATTTTTTTCCCTTTGTTTAATTGGTATATTAATATTTATATGTCAATTATTATCTTACTCTAAAGACTCTTGAATGATACGTTTTGCTTTTTTCAGAATTAAACAATTTTGTATGATTGAAATTACTCTATATTAATTGGAATTGACAATACATTGTAAAATGCCATTATTTTTATTTTTATTCAAAGATTCTAAATCTTCTAGCTAGTATCAATGATTTTATAAATATTTTAAGATGTGATAAAGATTTTCCAGACATGAATACTTCCATTTCTATGGGTTTAGTTGAATGGATTTAAAGAAAAAGCATATTAACCCAAATTTTTTATCAAGGTCTTCTATTATTGTCTTCCTTTTACACTTATAGAAAATCTTATTGATTTAGAATCCTTTAGTCAAAAGTATTTATGTTTTTGTAAGAAATTTGATTAAAATTTTACATATCATTGAAATAAAGGAAATAAGAAAAAAAAAATAGTTGCATTAGAGAGACTATTATAATTTTAGTCATTTTTTTATTTTATAGTTAAATTTGACCTCTACTAACAATTATACACTAATTTTCAAGGGTTGAGTTTCGATATTGTGTTCAACAAACAACTAACAAAATAGAGTTATCAAACAATTCTGTTGGGATTTGCAGCGTATGGAAGTTGCGAATAATATAACTGAAAACAGTAATGTAAATCGGAACAGGATTTTTACGTGGTTCAGTTATAACCAACCTACATCCACGGATAACAAGAGTTGCAATATACTATGTTGTATGTCTTTATACTCGACTTAAGACTCTTTACAGTGGTAGACACTCGTTCACTCACTAACTTAATCTATGTAAACTTGATCAACCTCGATCACAACCATAGTCTTTTACACACTCTTCTGATGCTGCTCTTTTTCTGTCACGATTATCTTAACTATACACAGTTAAGAATAACACAACACCCGTAACTGGTACAGACACATGTGATTATTCAACTCCCGTAAGCTTCACACGATCTATAACAATTAACCAAAACCTAAAACTTGACACAAGATATAAAAAACAAATAAAAAATGCACTCAAACTTGCTCTTACTTGCTCTCTCTTACTTTGCCTTGAATGCGTTGAATGCCCTCTTTTTCCAAAAGCTATGAAGATAGCTTTATATAGTATTTGATGTCAATTGTAACCCTTGTCAAGATCCTGTAGAATCTCAATAAAACTCATAAAGAAAGTTTGAATAACAATCAAACATTATAGGAAGTGATAATATACTTCTCCTAAGTAAACTAGAATATTTAAATAATATCCTAATCTAATAATAGATAATTAATACAAATATAAATCTTCCTATTCAACTACTTCCTATTCAACTAGGATACCAAATCCAAACTTATTCTTATTCAACAAGGATACCATATCAAAACTTATCCTATTTTAATTAAAATTCTTCTAATACAAAATATCTATATAAAATAAATGAGATTATGAAAATATCCATATTTAATGTTTTTATCACATGATAAAAAATTACTTATGTGCAATGCACATGCCATGTGTGCCACATCTAGAACCAACAATCTTGCCCTTTGGTATCTTATGATGAAAACATCTAAATGTTTCAAAAAAAAATGCATGAGTACATGTAATGCAACTAAAATGAAACACAAAAATAAAGACTATAATGACAACCTATAAAAAAACAAAGAAACAACCAAATAACACCAGAAACATCCATACTTCTCTCCCTTGTTTTCTGAACAACTACCAAAGTATAAAAGAAAAGCAAAATGACAAACAAAACTCCCCTTGACTAAATGATCTCCTCTTTAAATTGTGCATAAATGTCAAAACAAAAATTTTTAAAAAAACCAAGAAACTAATTAAATCAAGTACTCTTGCAACTAAACAAACTCCCCCTCAAATCAATTTCGCTGACCTGGAACTTTTGGCATGTTAAAATACACTTAAGAGAATCAAACTGAGTCAGACATAAAGTACTGATCGTAAGTTGTGCAAACCGTAACTGAAAACAGTTGAAATTCACATAACAAAAATATCTAGACATCATATAATCTTTTTATAACCAAGCATGTATCAGAGCTGTGGATAAACATCAAACATAAATAATTTTTCATTATTTTATCACTTAATCCAATTGAGTGGTCAACTTGAACATGCTTCTTACACACACAAAAGTTAATCTCAATGTGAATTTTCTGAATGAATACAGTAGCTTTCACACATATATAGAGGTAGCCATTTTCCATTTGAGTGGGTGACCTCAATATATTTCCAAGATATATTGAAGTTACTTTCAATGGATGGCTTTCACACATCATATACTAGTAGTCCTCTCTGTATTTGACATGTAATTACCAGCAAAATTATGTCAACAGCTCAAGCATGCTTTAAATATAAATAGACTAATGATGCTATAAATATAAACAACATAACTAAACACTGTTATAATTCAAGTAACTGACAAGTGCCAATGTACTTTCTCAGTTTTTCAAATCTCAGTGCATCTTAGTGCTTTATATGAATAGGTCAATTAGATGATTCTCAGATGAAACATACTCAGTGTCGATAATCTTTGATTCAATAAGTTTCTAAACAACATGTTTTGTCATCACTTGTCTGACTGAAAAATTTCAAACACTTTTCATTTTCTGTCACATGTTTAAAACAAGCACAATCATTATTTGAAGAAACATTAAGTGCAACAACTTTGCAGTGAGTTTCATGTTTCATAACCCAAACCTGTCGTGTCTTATGTGACTGTCTAAACTGACTTACCCTTTTCTTTAAAAATTTTTACAATTTATAGTACCTAGGTCTAATGTGACCTTTAACACCACAAAAATAGCAAGTAGGAACAAATTTTCTTACCTTTTCTGGATTTGAAATGAAAGAACTCATTGAGAAGGCGAAATCAGTCATATCTTTAGAGCTTGAGTTAGAAGTGTTACCGGAATTTGAAGCTTTAACAAACACTGTCTTTGATGTTGAAGCACCATTCTTTTCATCATACCCCAGACTATGTTTGATGGAGTTATCATGGCCTAAACTCAGAATTTGATCAAGCTTTACTGAGCCTATCTTGAGTTGATTAATGCACTTGTTTGCCTCATCCAATTCTACAGTAATTTTTTAGATACATTCTGTCTTGCTTGTCACAACAACTTATAGTTTTATGATTTTTTCATCTGCAGATGCTATTTCACTCTTGAGCACTTCTTGTTCATTCTGAAGAGTTTTGATCTGTACTTTCTACTTCTCCCATATCTCGTAAAGTGCATTATACACCTCCTGAAGTTCTCCATAGTATTCAACATCTTTCTCAGCATCTGACTCATCAATGTCTGATCTGTTATGTTCTGTTATGTTAGACACAATATCTTTAAGTATGTCAGACATAACTGTTTGCTCTTTATCTGAAATAGTCCCATTGAATGCTAAAAAATTGTTGGAGTCATCTTCATCTGTTTCTGAGTCATCATCACTCCATGTTGCACACAAACTCCTTTTCTTCTTATAATTAGGACACTCAGTTTGAATGTGCCCAAATCCCTTGCATTCATAACATTGAATATCTTTTCTCTCAAGCTTCTTTTGATTTTTCTTTGCAGATTCTTTACGAAAGTTTTTAGCATCAAAGTTCTCTGAATTTTTCTTCTTGAGATTTTTCTTCATATATTTGATAAAATTCTTTGTCATATGAGCTAGTTCATCATCGGAATCATCAAGATTTCTGTCATCTTTTTCTCCTTTTTCTAAAGAAGAAATAAAGGTAATACTCTTTTCCCTCCTTCTTGACTTTAAACCCATCTCATATGCTTGAAGAGACCCAATCAATTCATTAACTCGTAACAATTTCACATTATTGCTTTCTTTGATAGCTGTAACCTTAGACTAAAATTTTTCTGGTAAAGATCTAAGTATCTTGCCAACAATTTTAGCCTCAGTATATTCCTCACCAAGCATATAAGCAGAGTTTGTAACTTTACAAAGTCTAGTATGAAATTCACTAATGGTTTCTTCTTCATGCATAACTAAGTTTTCAAATTTAGAAGTCAAAGTAAGCAACTTAGATTCTTTAACCCTTTGAGTACCTTCATTCTTTACCTCAAGGATATCCCAAGCTTCTTTTACAATGGTGCACTTTGAAAGTAATCCGAACTGTTGAAGGTTGACAGCATTAAAAATAGTATTGATGCCTTTGGAATTCCATCTAGCTAATCGATATTCAGCTTTGCTCCACTCATTCTATGGTTTCTCAATCTGTTGCCCAACCTTATTGGTTTTGTTGGGGGTGTCGAGCCATGAACAATGCTCGTCCATACCCTTTCATCAATTGATTTAATGAAAGCTCTCGTCTTGACTTTCCAATAAGCATAGTTTGCATCTTCAAGTAACTGTAGAGTCTCAAATGTAAATTATTGATGCGTTCGAAACTAGCAAGTATACTAGTCGCACAAGTAATAAAGTGATAAGTAAGATATAGTTCCCACGAGGATTGATTCTAATTGAATTTGTTATTTCCAGCAACAATAAACTAAACAGGGGGGGTTTTTGTTGAATGATTTACTAAATGAAATAAGAATGCAAGTAAAGAATAACAAAACAGAAAGTAAATTTGAATGAAAAATCAATGGGAGAAAGCTGGTTAAGGGATCCTTCTCTACCACAAGATATGGATTTGCGAATTAATTGTAGAATTGTCATCTAATTACAGCATTGAAGTTATCAACCGTAGATAATAACAAGCTCTATTACCCCAATCTTTCCTTACTTTGTTGTTAAATAAAACAAGCTCTTTATTTAATCTCTATCCATTAAACAACCTAGAACAAGCTCTCTGAGTTTAATTCAATGGATGCATTATGATAAGAAAGATAGGTTGATCTAAGCAATAAACACACAAGCTCGGATTATTTAACTTAGGTTATATTCTCCAATTGCAATCTCTGATCACAATTTTGCTACTAATGATTAGAAATTCAAGACAATTACGGATCAAGATTTCTAGTCTAGCAATAAATCACAACCAGATTATATTCAGTTGGCCACTCAAATACAATCAGCAAGCAATCATAAGCATTAAATATGGGAGAATACAAGCAACTTCAATTAGAGAATTGGATAACAATTCCTTACACAATCAACTTACAAAAACCATATCAGGGGCTTTGAAATCACCCTCAACCAATTCAGATTCAGTTACACATGTTTAAGAACGTGGTAAATACAATACAACATGGAGACATTCCAGAAAATGAAAGGGAAGGGAAAAACTTAGCAAATTTGATGTAATTCTCTTTGGATTGTAGTTCTTCCTCTTTCCAAGCTTCCTTTCTCCTTCAAGAACTCCAAGAGATGAAAGAATTCCAGAGCTGCAGCCTCCACCACGTTCTCCCCTCTTCAAGTTATGAAAATAAAACCCTAAAATGTGTTTAAATACTCTGCTACAGTAACGTGCTACAGTGTCCCGTATTATACATGCTACAGTGATGTGTGGAATTACATTTCTATACTTCTCACACTGTTTTGATTAAACTTTCGGTACACTGAATGGATTCATAAACCGTAAATTTCTCCAAAAAGTAGAATTCGAGAGCTTTTCAACGGTATATGATATGTCATCGGGTTCATTGTATATCAATACAATTAAATCGAGAAGATGGTTGACTAGCAGAGGTGAAAATGAAGGGTTTTACTCCATTTTTGTGCAAGTTGCTCCAAAACTCCTACAAACATCAAAACCACACAAAAACATAAAAATACCAAGGAATATAGCAAAGAAACATGGACGAATTGATATGAAAATGATATATAAATAGACACTTATCAAATTCCCCCACACTTAGACTTTGCTAGTCCTCGAGCAACTACGACAATATGAAATAAAACTAAACCGAAACAGAATCAACAAAAAAATTAAAACACACAAATGCTTCATCTTGCAAATAGGCCTCAAAGATTGTATTTAATTATAACCCAAGGAAAACTTCAAAATAATGCACTTGATCAAGAATTTCATTTCAAAGATTAGTTTCGCTTCACTTCAATTCCTCAAGTGTCTGTGTGTAGAGCCATTCTCACCTGATCACTTGTAACTCGGATGAGTTTATGCATAAAAATGAATCATATTTAAAAGTAAAGATGTGTGTATAAATGAATTCCATAGGCCTGCTTTTCAAGTCACTCTCCACTAATGTAGACATGCACAACACCAAGGATCAAG
>SNVD02011097.1:0-55055 GCA_013180625.2 Boswellia sacra
TCTCTTTCTGAAATACAGTAACAATAAAACCTCCATTCAATTTTATATTCATTTTTTTCCCTTAATGTTTCCTTCTATGTCTTACCTTGCTCTGTGATATCAATCAATTTAGACAAGTTTACATTAACACAAAGTTGAGGGATTGAATTAGTTAGCAGAGTCCTTTACTACACAATCACAAACAGAACAGTAATATCCAGCCTGCAAAAGAACTGATAAAGATAAATAGAGAGAAATATTAATAATAGCACGTTAATGATTCTTCTTTCAATATAAAACAGCAATTGTAAGAAAATTTAAACTAACATCTCAGCCTAGGGAACACTGCCATAAAAACCAGAGATCATAGTGGGCAAGATTTGTCTAGCAAAGTGGTGTAGATGACAAAGCTAATCCAAGCAATTATAGACCACCACCATAAAATCATTTAGCAAAAACAACATTAAGCTCATCTCAAGTTTCAGTTAACACCATAAAGACTCACTTAATTTGAAATTTTGATACAAACCTTCCCTCCTATTTGAAACATCACATATACCCATATTTTGAACCTTGATTTTAGTGTTTAGGCTTGAAACAAACATCTTATCACCTATAAATCCCTTCACTATGGATTTCACGTTTATCTAAAGAAAAAAGTGATTAAATATTTAAAAGGTAATTTAGTCAACCCAACTAAACTAGTTATTTTTTATTTTTGTTTAAAAAAACAAATCTCATATACAAATCATTTGCTAAGAGTTCACATCGTATTCTAATAATAGTAAACCTCACATTCTCTCTACAAAGTGTTAAAGGATGCTTCCCTTTCCACATCAATAAAAATTTGACATGATAGTCAAAGCAATATCTACAGTTACCCATCTAATTAGGTTTCAAGAGATATTTCAAATATATGTTAAACAATAGACAAATAAGAAGTACAACAAGAGTATTGGTAAAAGGATACCTGTTGACTTAAAGGAGCTATTGGAGAAACAACCTGCGAAAAGCACATTAAGAAAAAAAAAGTATAAGAAACCATAAGAAATTAGGAAAGGCTCGTAACTCATTTTTTTTTTCCTTCTATTTATTTATTTATGTTTATCCAAAGAAGCTTATTAGAAAGGATAAGGCATGTATTCAGCGCCAAGAACCATAACAGAAAAGACAATTAACAAACATGAGCTGAAGATGCAAACATATATCCTATGAAATGAAAATTATATGTACTGAGATAAAATTAATTAAGAGTTCTGGGAATTGTGTCAACCATGCCTCTTTTGAGTAAAATTATAAACAAGGAGACCAGCCGGTGGGCAAAAATCTTATGGTTATCTATCTTGGGAGTTCAGACGGTTAAACCATAGCCCTTTTGATTGCAAAATATATCTACCAACTACAATTAAAAGTGCCTGCTACACAAAGACTTGTAGACAACAAGTTGATTAGTTGAAGAACCCCTGTAAACATGTGTACTTGACCTACTGTCTGCTAATTATGCACAATGAAATTGACATCCAAAGCCAAGGAAGCTGTCATGCAGCATAAGATCCTCAAGTCAGATGAATGACCTCTTCGTCTTCTAGGTTGCAGCAGCAAAGTTATGCGGGGAAAATCATATTAACATTAATGATGAAAACAATGATGAAGGAAGATCGTTGGTCAATCAGCTATAAGTACGACATAAAATATGAATGTGCTACGTAACCACAGAAGAAGCCTGCATTCCTCAGTAAAGAACATAGATGGACTAACAAGTATATTTGACATAAAACAATGCATCCCTGGTTTCTCGAGGCCCATTGGATATTTAACTATTGCTGGAGCGAAAATCCTGGATTTAAACCTATTTCTTCATTAAAAAAACACAATATAATACCAAGTCAGTCTTATGCTACTGCCAAGGTTTAGCAGCAAGCACCGAGCATCAGAAGAAAATTACAAAGTAACATAACAAGCAGATATTAATAAATCTTCATTGAATTTCAGCACAAGATAATGATGAAAATTACAATTTGCTGAAAACTACACTTTAACCAAGAAAATATGGTGTGCTGAACAAGAGTTATTTACAATAACACTGAGAATTTACCATCCCAAAATCAATAACTTAGCAAGATAAAATCTGAACTCCAAAATCAAAGACAACTTGCTATCATGCAACATAATATCCTAAAAAGTCCTGCAAAAAGATAATTATAAGACCTCTCCTAGATTACAAAGTCAATATTAGCTAGGTGAAGAAAAAGAATTATATCCTGAGCAAAAATAGAAGGATAGTGTCGTGTCATTCAACCATAACATTTTAGTAGGAGACTGGCTGCAGAGATCAGGAAAAGTAAATATAAGATATACTTTACATATATAGCCACAGAAGGAGCAAGAATTTCCCAGCAAATAAAACAGGACTAGCAAGCAAATTTGCAACACCAAGTCACAGTCCAATGATGCTGTAAATACCACAACAGCAAGCTATATCATGAATGCACTATAGATGCTCATTCAATTTCTACAATAGAAGAGGAGAGGCATTCCACAGGAGTAATAACTAATAAGCGGGAACATAGATATTGGTCAACTGGATAAATTCAGTCAGCAGTAACAATAATTATGACCTAATAATAAAACAATAAGCAAAGAGGAAATACTTAGTCAAGTATCAAATTTTAACTCAGTTCCGCAAAGTATCCAAAAGTTGATTCAGTCCTTGATTTGCTGGCTCCAGAAGTTTTTTGATGATCTGGGAGTATCTCCAAGGGTATTTAGCATTAACCTTTTCCACAGATGTTATCAACAGTTCTTTTGGATCAGTTATATCCTTTAAAGGATCCAGTTCTTTCGTCCCAGCATAATAAAGAATATAATTCATGTTTTGCGCAATCTCTGACATTTCTCGTTCCTTTTCAGCCCTATCATCTTCTGGCAGTGAAAGAAGGGTGACAATGCTGCCAAGCATTTCAGCCCAGATATTAACAGCAGCAGGATGTAAAAGGGCTGGAGATTCAGAGATGAGCCTGATTGACGCCACAGCAGTCAACTTAATTTCAAGTTCTCCAGTGATCAGCTTAAGAGTTGGTATCCAGAACTGCTCCAAAATTGCTAAAAATTCAGACTGCCTTGGAGAATCATCCAAAGTTTCCACAAGTCGTTCAGAACCATACTTGACCAGAAAAAGTGACATGGAAATCACAAGAGACTTGACAAACTTTAAAGAAGACTTGTCTCTCAGGCGCACAAAGACAACATACCAGATGTGAGGCATAAAGTGCTGAATCTCATCGTATTGAAGGCTGTCAATAAGAGTATTCAGCAAATAGAATCCTTGTTGATCATAGGTTGAGGACAAAATAAGCATGTTGAAGATAGCAACGACCTTGGCAAGCATGTTGGCAAGCATGTATTCTTTTGTTGGCCTGGCATTTTTCCTGATGAAATGAGGCGACCTCTGAAAGAAGGCCTGAAGCAGGCGCAAAAGTGCTGGAAAATGTTTAGACATGTACCATGCTCGAGGTGATGAGATTTTCTCAAAAAATAGAAGGTGCTGACTTGCGAGTGGTTGGCTACCCCACTCAACAAACAGAGCAACAATCTGGTATGCATATGCCCACACTTTAGTTGAGGGACACTGGCTGATCAAAGAAAACATTTTAGGGATAATGTTGCTTTCGAAAATTGATACCAATTCCGGTTCCGTTTGGGACTGAGATTGAAATATCCGCTTGAAAAGAACGGCAATGGACTCAAACAGATAGTGGTTAACAAGTGCACCTGCATGAACGATGACGAAAATGTGTCGAAGACAAAAGCTAAAAAAACGATTAGCTGCCAAACCAACCTCCCTCGAAATCTCAGAAAAACAAAGGATCCGCATTACACACTTCATAATGTACCGATTCTCCGGATGAGGCTTGAAGGGGACCTTGAAGGCGTGGAAAAGGACTTTCAGAATTGGCACCATATCCTTGGATTTGTACACCGATCTTTCCTCATCATCCTTCACCATCAAGATGGAGTTGGACTCGGCACAGAAAAACATGATGTGGCAGTCGTCATCATCAAAGCGCGGAGCCCACTTAGGGCGGAGGTGGTTCATGAAGTTGAGGGCGGTGCTGGCGTCGTGTACAATCTGATCTTGGACGGAGGGTTCCTCCAACAGGCGTAGAACTGCAAGACCACCATTCTCGACACTTACCAAAGTTTCAATCGCGTCGTCGCAATCGTAATCTCCGGATGGACATAACTAAAGCCAACTTCTCTAGTAGTGGATGGGACACAAACTGACGTGATAACACGAAGCTGGGCAGCTTCAATATCCATTACCATTTCCCAGCCACCCAAGATGCAGTAAAAACTATACTCCTAAGCAAGCGAGATGGCCGGCACAAGCAACACATGATATCAAGAATTCCAATAAAAATATGACTTTATGTAGAAACACAAGTCTAGGCAGCTTGCTCATGCATGCTAGAAGAAAAAAAGTTGGGTGTGTTGAGAAGAAAGAAATTGAAGTGAAGGGAATGATCGATTTATAATAATTTACCACATAGTTTATGAAGTTTTACATAGAGTCAATTAAGTTTATTTTCTTTAATTTTATTATGACTTCAGCGTAGCATTGACTAAAAATACAAAGAATGAAACTTTTAAAATTGTGGCTTATGAGTTATGATAGACATGTTTAAAGAGTAACTCTAGTTTAATAATATATATTCAAATAATTTTGTTTATATAGGTCACTAATTTTAGTCCTCTATATATGTTAATAATATATTTTTTTAATTAATTAATGAGTGTCAAGGGCTAGCTTTTTGTTGCAAATAGCCTCACCCTAAAATTAAACCCTAAATTGGGGTGTTTAACATAAGGGCTTGTATCTTGTTTATGGACGATATGCAAATTTGGCAAGTCCAATAAAGGTCTTTGGTATGTTTTGACTTGGAGCAATTCTATATTTACACAATTTGAATATAGACTTTGATCATGATTATGTTTGTTAATTAGGTCCCGAGTAATGCTACTCTTATATACTTTATACAAATTCATCTATACAAACTGATGTGACATCTCTATATGATCACCACATCACCCATCTTAATTAATATCATTTATTATAAGCAAATATTTATATAATTAATGCATTTATTTATCAAATCATATCATGGGACGTCAGTTTATATGAGTGAGTTTGTATAAGTAGTTTGTAAGAGTAGCATTTACTCTTAAGTCCCTCAACAAACTTTTTGTAGCATTTATTAAGAGTATTTTAAGCCTTTTCAACTATAGTTTAGGCATCCTTTCCATTAATAAAGGATGAAATTTTTTCCAAACTATGTTTCAAGAAGGCCTTGGAAAAGAACAATCAATCATTTATTGGGATATGGTCAACAATTTGATTATAATTTTTTTATTAATATTTATATTCCAAGGTGCAAATTGATTGACTTATATTACCGGTAACTCACCATTAAAGAAATATATATATATATATATATATATATATATATATCCCTTTAAAAAATGTTAAATACAAGAAATCTACACACGTACATAAGTAAGAACCACCTAATTACAATTACTTAATTTTAATATTATACATACTAGTCCGTATAAAAAGATAATATGTAAATAAATATATCATTTATTATTTAATTATTTTGCTTTTATTTTTTCAGCCATCTCATTAATTTGTATGCTAAAGTTTTATTATGGTTAATAGGATATTATTCAGCCCATCTATTGGACGCCATAATCATTAAGCCAGACTTGTGGCGAAAGACGAATGACACAGTGGGACTATTACTCTGTCCCTCCACTCCTTGAAGATTATAGTTATGGATAATGTTGGCTGCCACAACCTTGATTAGAGTAAGAGCAACTTCCTGCCTCATACAATTCTGTGGTCCTTCGCTGAAAGCTGAGAACTTGTACGATGGCTCACTTCCCATCCTTCCATCCTCAGAATTCAGGCTTGAATTCCAAGCAGTCCTCTCCCTATACTGACTTTATCCTCCCCATTGCATGCACAGACATCGATATCTTTGTTTCTCGAGTGACGCGGTGCCCACTCGGAAGGATGTCGGGAGATAGAGGGAACTTGCGCGAAAAAGGAACAGGTGGGTACAGCCTTAATGCTTCACACAATGCCCCATGTAGATAAACCAACTTATAGCTTCTTGTTAACAAATAACCATAACCATTGCACCAAGGGCAGGAGCATTTGTATAGGCACATTGAAAACTAATTATAAACTAATGAATTCGCTTATATAGCTCCTTGAAGTGGATTAATTACTATGTTTTCATAACATATTTACCATTAAATAACAAAAATGGAGTAGTTACTAAAAGAAGTTATCTAACTTGCCATTTGGTAGAAACAAAAAAAAAAAAAAACACACACACACACACACATGCACGCACACATGTACAAAATCAAGTAGGATGGAAAGGTGATTATATAACTACTCTTTTATCAAGTCACAGTTGGAAAGTTTGGTATAATAAAAAATTAAACACCAATGAGCAGTTATCAGTAAGTAGGATAATGCAAAGCATATTTGGATATCATAGCTAGAAACAATTAAATGACTTCAATTTCTATTGTGCACTAAGAGAAACTACAAAATCAATTAACATAGTGGAACCGAGACCATGATACAATCACAACAAAGGGATAATATTTTAATCAAGCCATATAGTAATGATGCATCTAAGATCATCTCATAAACCTAGAACTTAACTCAAATACCCATGCCATTAAACTGAAGCTAGCTAATGATCACTTAACAACTTAAGTAAATTAAAGATTATTTTTTGAACTCATAATTGAATTGGAAATCACAAAAGCTAACTAAGAAACAAATCAATTTAAAAAAAAATACCTGTCAAAACTTAAAAGTGTTAACATACAAAGATAATATAACTCAAAGGGGAAGAAAAATATTTTAAATTTGGAAAACGGACTTCATTTTTGGACAATTTTGTTTGACATATTGGAGATAATTAAAGAATCCTTGAGGAAACAAAAGCATAAATGTAACCAAGACCAATGGCTGTCCGAGTGTCATGAATTGATTTTGCATGGTCCATTGTTACATTCCATCTATCTCATAGGAGCTTTAATGCAAATTAAGGCAAGAGAAAGGATGATTTTTCTCTTTGCAACGGACCAAATCAAGAAGTGAGTCAAGAATTAAACAAGATAAAAAATAAAACGATTGCTTATATTGAAAAAGTGAAATCACGTCATTTTGCCCAGATAGAATTTATTCAAATAAAAATTCTACGATGGCTAGTCTATCGAGGGCGAAGGAGTCAAAAGAAGAAACAAATTTAAGGATATAAAAATATCATTCATGCTTTAGAAACTACAAGTAGTCACATGCATATACATCAATTAATTTGTTGTCTAATCAAGTAAATATTTTTATATAACATCTCATCCAATCAACTCACCAAACTGCTCTTATTTGCACTCAACTATAACCATGAAAAATCCTTTCAAATTTTGCAGCCATGGAGTCCACGATATTGCGACAACCAGCAAAGACAGATTTTTGGGTTGTAAATTTTGGAAAAAAAAACTAATGAGTTTGCCGAGGATTACTTAGTATTTGATTGTTTGCTTATTAAGAAAAGAGAACCCCTCTTTCGAACCTAGGTTTCTTGAAGAGGGTAGATTTGTTAAGGATTTATTTGGAGAATCAAAGACCCAAAAAAATTTATATCAAAGACCCACAGTGAAATGAAACAAACACCCCAAAAAGATTATGTCAAAGGCCCATAATGAAACTAATCAAAAATAAAAAAGAAAAAATCATACACAAAAGAAAGAGAGCAAATAAAAAACGGAAGTTACCTTGAATTGAAAACACAAGCATCCAGTTTGATTGAAACCAAAGGCGAAAATGCGATCAGTAAGTTGAGTTGATGCGATAGTAGTTGGGTGCGACAAGCTGGTGAGGTGGTGAGGGGGTGAGCTATGATGGCTAGGGCAAACGTGAAAGCTAAGATGGAAAGTGAAAAGAGAAACGAAGGGTGAAAAGTGGAAGAGGGAAAATAGGGAAAGAGACAAAAAGGTTTTGATTTTTTTCTTTTGTACATACTTGTTAATATCTAAAAATGTGATAAATATTTAATAAAGTCAAAACAAAGAGTGACATATATGAAGTATACTTAAGTTTGACTTTTAAGTTAACGATATCTTCCTCATTTTTTAAAAAAATCGCCAAATAAATAAATTGTCAAGTTACAAATATATAAAAAATTCCTTGTAGTGACTAGAGAGAAACAAAGGTTGTATTAGTTAATATGAATAATTTGCAACCTGATCCAACTCCGAAGATCATTTAACTTTGATTTCTACTGTGAGTTGAGTGATCAGTTAACTTTGTGAGTTGAGGCTTTAAAATAAATTAATAACATTCAAATTTCATACTCATGATTTCCGTGTACTTTAAAAAATTGAAGAAGGGCCACTGCGTAAAAACCGATAAGAGACATTGCTCTTAACCATGAGATGACCGTCCCAGGCTCAAATGTAGATCTGCCCATGTATTTAAACCTTTTTTGTTGACTTAATACCACCCACCTAAAATTTATAAACCAAATTTATGTCTATTAAATTATACGATATTGACTTAAAATTATCACATCATTCTATATATTACCTGATCATTTTCATTACTATAATTTCGAAATGAGATATAAAGTTTAATATATAAATTGAGATGTGTGGTCTTCATGCTTTAATATTTAGTCACCTAACATTAAAAAAAGCTAGTTTGTTAAACTTCATCTCACAAATAAAATACAACTGAAATGATAACTTCTCTTCAAAACATATCTTATGTATACTCTTGAACTTTCATCTCACACTAACGGTTTTTTTTAATCTGAAATCCAAATAGATTTAAATGTAATTGAGATTAAGTGGGTCTCAATACAAATATATAAATGATATGTTTATTTTTCATTTTTTAAGATCTAATAATAAGTTTTAAATTGTTTATTTTAATAGTTGAAGATATATATCTTAAAATTAGTAGTGTTAAATATATGTACCTATTAAGTATTATGTATGTTTAATACTTTATTGTTATATAAAAATTTGCAAATAGTTAGGCATCAAAATCAAAATCAAGAGATTGTAGAGCCATAAAAAAAGTTATTAAATAATGTATCTTTGAAATAATGTGAAAAAATAACTATATAAATATATATAACAAATGAGTACTTAGAAAATATAACAATAGAAAAAATCAAAAATTAATTAGATGCTTGAAAGAATTGATTTCAAATTTGTTCTCGTAATTGTGCATGATAATTGAATAAAGATCCAGACAAGGGCAAAGAATTTTATAAAAGATTGATTAAAAGTAAAAGATGTACATAATTAGTCAAAATCAAGAAGGGCATTTTGGAACTACAAAATAGAGAATCCATTCAGATAAAGGCTATAATGTATAGTATTCAAGCATATTTATATGAAAATAAGTGTTAAGTATAAAAAATAAACAAAGTAAAAAAAAATTGAAGTTTGATTCTCAATCAAATTCATACTTTAAATGAAAAATCAAACACCTCCTTAATCTCAGACAATTTGTTAAACTTATTTTCTATTATCTATGCAAATCGATCCTTGTTTGAAAGCAATTAGAGTCGAGCTTCAGAAACCCTTGCTTGTTATCAATTTTACTGTCAGTTAATATACATCATGTATTTTGAAAATTCAAAATTATCTACTTTATCAGTATTTAATTAATATATATTTTATATTTTTAACTTTGAAAGAATTGTTTAAAAAGAATATAGCAAAAGGTGTTTTTGTCTCTTTTATTTAAGTAAGCAATTTAAAGAACAAATGCGTAGTTTTAAATCTTTTTAAAATATATAATATAGTTAAAGATAAATTAATTGTTTTAATAACCAAGATTAGTCAAGTGCTGAAGCTAACCTGCAAGGGTGTTAAAATGACTACTTTGTAAACTTGAGGGAGGAATAGGAATTCGATAATATTTGGGGGTATCACAGAGTTTGCCCTTTCTAGAATACCACCGGTCATTCTGTTTTTAACAAGGCATTAGTAATTGGGGGATTTTTGCTTCCTGACAAAACAAAACAATAAACGAAGTTGTAGGATTTAGTGGGTTGTTGAACACTATTAAACACTAAATGCAAGAGAAAAGGAAAAAATGAATTTATCAGGTCCCACTAGTCATAAAGAGTATCAGCAACACCCCAAAAGTGAGTTATATTGAAAATGTAATCCAACAAAAACATATGCAAAATTAATGTAGTAAAATAACTCTCATGAGTTGATATATTTTTTAAAAAATGTAAAGCATTTCATCTTACCTACCTTGCAATTGTTTTTCACTAATAGAAACTAGCTAGCTTTCAGCATAAACACAAATACTTTCCAATATGTTTTAATATTTCTATATATTGGAAAGACACTAATACGTTCAAAATTCAAATGATTAAATCTTTAATCTAGTAGATAACTTTTAGGATGTTATTGATAGTTTTAAAACCTGTGGGGATTTACAGAAGCTCAGTATCTAAATCATTGCAAAAATTAAAAAAAGAAAAGAGGCGGGGTGTTAGTTCACGTGGGGAAAAAATAAATGACGCGTTGAAAGTAGCAGAGAATGGGTGAATATGTGGAATGAAATAAAGCTAGACTCAACGTGTGCAGATAATATATATATATATATTCATAAGTTTCAAATTATTAAATATAATAATAAAATTCTATTATGGATTTACTTTGATCAAAATCTTGGCTTTTGATTAGTTACCCTAATATTATAATTCGAAAACTTTTAATCATGACGTGGGTGCATCGGCGGGCCTAAGTTTGGGCCTGAGAGGGCCTAGCCCCTCCAGCCCAAACAGCAGGTCCTGAATGGAGAGAAACAGTACTTTTTGGGCGCGTTTGGCAACCAGGACAAGGGTGGGATTGGACTATTATTTGGGACAAATTGTACCAATCTCTTGTTCAGTCCTACATATATTAAAGTTTGGCACATTAGACCCTCCAGTAAAAAAATTTTAACTCCCATATTAATATAAATGATAATAAATTAGGTCCGACAAATTCTATACAATCTGTTAACACGACATGAACCCATTCCATAAAAACGTATTTTGGATTTAATATTATCGGATTGAGTCATTAACGGGTTAACACGGTAAAACCCGTTTGATATTGGACCGTGTTTGGGTTTATTCTATAAAAAACCGTTTCACTCGTTTAACCCGTTAATATTAAAGATAAATAGTAAATTTATTTATGATACATAAAAAATATAATAAAATATAACAAATACTAATTTATAACTATGTTTAACCTAATTAAAATTATTATAATACAATTATATCATCTTTTTCTTATGTATGTATAAGTAATGACATTTTGATGGGGAATACAAAGAAGAAAATTATAAAATGTCTTATTTTATTTGTATAAATCATTCAATAATTGGATATTATCGATTACTTATCTTAAATATGCTTCAAATGGATCTTTAAATGATATTGGAAACAAGTTTTTTTTATATTTTCGTATTATATTAAATTTGAATATTTCAATATATTTCAAAATATTTTTTAGATTTTAAATTTATAAACTATTGGTTGTATTAAATTGTTTAGAATTTATACAAATCACGTTACACATATTATTGTCTGACTTGAAAATAAAAAACGGATTAAATAGGTTAGATTCGGGTAATACGTTAAGTTAACAACCGGGTTTGGATTTTAAGATTTAGACCCAATAAATTAATGGATTGGATTTGGATTAATATAATTTAACACGACATGAATACGAAATGACACGAAACCATTTTAACACGACCCATTGCCAAGTCTATAATAAATTATTGATTACCACATCACATTTATGAGTTAGACTATAAGTATGTTTTATTTTTTCTTTATTTTATTATTTTTAATATCTTACTCCTAAACAAAACTTGACTGTTTTATATTAAAACTTTCTTTTTTAAATTTCTCAAATTTTTAATTACAGAAAGCAAATCCATTTTTTAACTCTTTTTAATCATGGTTTGCTTATTTCAAAATATGAAACATATAAAAATTTTAATAAATTTTCTATCTAATTTGGAGAAGTTATACCAAATTTTTAAAAGCTATGTACACTTTAGGATAAGAAGAATTTTAGATTTCAAATTTTAGATTTTATTCAATTTTTTTCGATTATGTTTTTGAAGTATCATATTCATTTATTTTTATTTTATTGATTTAAATTAATTGATATATATTTTTATTATTTTACTTTTAAAATTTCTATAAAAATTTATGTGTAATCAATATTCGCAATCAATATATTTTCTTGTACTTAAATTTTTAATAGCTGTCGTTCTATACTTCGGCCCCCAAAAGCCAAAAACCTGGGTCGCCTATGTGTGGGTGCATGTTGACAGTTGACTCGTGAGACTTGCGAAGTAAAATAATGAAGCGAAATTTTTTTATCTATTATTATAATTGTTAAAAGAATTCAGTCTATAAAACCAAGTTTCACGTTTCTTTCTTGTAAAACTGGCTTCCATTCTGACACCCGAGAATTTGCCAGCAGAAGAAGCAACCTCTTTCTTTCTTTTTGGCTTTTCATTATCTGGAAAACAACTTTTCGGAGTGGCATCAGCTTTTGCTTTCTCTTTTTCAGTTTCACCTATTACTTTTGTCATAGAAACGGCTTTTGCTTTTTCTTTTCATCAAATCGAGAATTACTTTTGGCAGGAGCACACCGTTTTGCTTTTGAAAAATTTCTAGATTCACTTTTACATAGAATCTGATGAATCAGAGTGATGAATAATTAATAGTTTAAGTACGATATTCTTTAATGGGTAATCTCCACGTAACATCTTAATTTTTTGCGTACTATCTAAATTTATTAGAAATTTATAAATTTAAAGATTTTTATATAAATTTAAAAAAATTTTACATAAATTTTATAATATTTAACATATATTTTTGAGATGCACGTTAAAATTATCATTTTTTAAATTTTAATTTTATGATTTAAATATTAACATAATCACACACACACCGACACACATATATACGTATATACACGCACACACTAAACTTAAATGTTTTTAAATTTAGAAAACTATTTTTTTATATCAACACATATCTATTAATGTGTTTAAATTTATATCAATCATATAATTTTTAAAAATTAAAAAAATCAAAATCAATCACATAATGTTAATAAAATTTAAAACCAAAAATTAAAAAATTAAAAATAAACACACTCTAATAACTGATAAAATGAATGGTATATCATATATCAACAGATATGTAATGATTAAGAGGCATAATCTGATACGTGAGTGATCAGGAGCTTAGCCTCTATTTCATTAACTTTCAATTATTTAATTATTTAATTGGCAGTTAATTATGATTGTGGTTGGTTATCCAAACTTGTGCAGTTGTATTAGAATTCGTATTTAAGTAATCTAATGAGAATATAGAAAGGGACAAAGATGAGAAATTAATTGCTTAAGTATTAAGTGTTTTGTTTGAAAAGTGGTTCTCTCAAATCAATCTTCTAATTCTCCTACGAAATTCTTACGTTTTCTTCCTCCTAAGAATTAGCTCCCTTTTATTTGTTGATTCTGCAAATATTTGACACATCATGATTTAAGTTAAGATTTTAAAACATGTAAGACTCTTTAAATAATTCAATTAATTTACAAATAGATGTGGCTATTTCAATTTTAAGAAAAAATTGCTCACAAACACGCATTTTTTCTATAATATTTTTATTACTTAATTATCTTGATGAAAAACATTACTTAAAAAAGATTTAATTTTCACAGGCAAGCACAGAAAAAGACATAAAATAACAGTTTTCTTTTTTACTAGTTTTACAATATTATTATGAAAAATCAATACTTCTATTTAACTGAGAAAGTACATTATCATCGCACGTAGGAAGAATCCAATCCTTAGCAGAGTCAGCGCTGTGGAAAGATTACGTGTTCAAAATTTAGTAAACTTATGCAAATAGTGTCAATTTTTTTTTTTCATAAATTTGTATAAAAATTCTCACATGATTTACAACTTTTATATCATAAAACTAGGCCGAGGCAATAATTGATTAAAATTAAGATGGTATCATCAAAAATTGCAAATTCTCCCTTAGAAAAAGTCACCGGAAAGCCGATTTAGCTGGGAATAGAATGGGTAAAATTGTGATCTACCAACAAAATACTAAAAATTAAATTGATATTAAAAAATATAATAAATAATAATATAAAAAATCAATCAAAGTTTTCTTTTTAAAAGAATTAGCCCCAGTTCCGCCCGAAACCCAACAAGATCTCCATCACCACCACCATTTCACTTTAAATAACCGGTTTTTATTTAAAATAATCGGAAAAAATAATAATATGCCTGATAATCTAACAATAATAATCCAACAATACCACTATTAACTAACACCAAACATTTTTAATAATAAAAATCTTAATAACAACAAAATTAAAAAAATAGGATAATGTCATAAAATATCCCTATCTTATCTTTTAGCTTAATATCATGCATATGAACCATTTATATTTTGTTATAAATTTCGTCCTTATATTTTTTAAAATTCATCATAAACCTCCCTTTTGTTAAAATTGTCGTTAGATAATGTCAAATTTTCATCTATTTTGATTTCTTTTACTAAAATACCCTTAATGAATATAATTAATTAACTAAAAAATAATAAAATAATCAGATTTTTAGCCCTAATTTCCAAATCTTCATATCCTCCCCGTCATTTCCCACCATCTTCAGTGCCTTCCATCGCCACCCATCTCCTCTGCCATCTCCATCGCTCCCATCTCCTCTGCCATCTCTATTGCCTGCCATCTCCTCCATCATCTCCATCGCCACCCATCTCCTCCAACATCTCCATTGCCTCCCATCTCCTCCTTCATCTCCATTGTGACCCATCTCCTCTGCCATCTCCATCGCTCCCATCTCCTCCATCATCTCCATCGCCTCTTTGACACCTCCTCTGTCATCTCTGACTTTAAAGAAATTGTTGCCAATCTAGTGGTGGCGACGGCGGCTGGAGGTGAACCAGCCATGGTTGCGACGACTTGCCATATCTTGGTGAGCAGGGCTACATCCGATCGAGATACCATGCACCCAACATAGAGAAATTAAATTATTATTATTATTAATTTTTTGCATTTTGATTACTCTGCTTTAACATTCACAAGATTTTTGTGTGAATTCCATCAATACTTGTTCCTATTTTTTGGATTTTTATTTTTTTATCTCTTAATATATAATCAAATTATTATACAAATTTTATTATTTTAAAGAATATGGAATTACGTTAGAAAACTTTTGTTTAATTTTATTTAATTCTATTTTTGAATTGTCTTGTGTCAGCTTGAATTCTACTGGTGGCTAGTGATATGTTTGCTTCGGGCAAGATTCTGGATGAAGCACCCTGACTTGATTAGAAGCGGCATGAGTAGCAGCGAAAGCAACTTCAACACAATGATAGTGGCAAAAGCTATGGGTGCTTCGATTTGATTTCATTGTGTGCTTGTTGGATTCAGTGATGTGAGAGTAATTGGATCTTATGAAGTGCTTGTTGGATTGGTTTGGCTATTTGATGCAATTGGCGAAAGAAGCTAGCTGGATTGGTGTTGGTGTTACAGCGTGAAGGAGAAAGAAGCTAGCTGTTTTTGTTTGTTTAGCACAAGAAGATTGTGAGGAATATTGGAAAAAGATTATTGTGAGGGGAATTGATTTTAAAGGGTTTCTTTTAAAAAAAGTTATTGTGAGGGGATATTGGTGCTAATATGTTGGTGGTTTTAGGAAAGAGAGAAGAAAGGAAAATTTCTATTCATGCTAAAAATTTCTGGGTTTTGTTCTGGATTTTGTTGGTTTTCTGAGCCTTATTGAGGTGTGTTGTGTTGCCTGTGGTATTGGGAAAAAGAAAAGAGAGTCGGAGGAAGCAGACGAACTTGTAGAGTGAAAAAAATTTTAATTTTTATATTATAATAGAAAGAAAGTTAAATGATCAATTCAACCCTCTAAAATCAATTTATTTACCTTTGTTTGATGGAATTTTTAACAAAAGGGATTCTGTGATAAATTTTAAAAATTGTAGGGATTAAATTTTAAAAACTGTAAGAACTAAATTTATAAAAAAATACAAACGATTAAAACCAAAAAATAAGGAAAGTTTACGACAATAACCCTTAAAAAAAAATACCATAAATGATAGTCTACCGGGAAATCATCAAAACCTCCTTTAATAATACGCTAAAAATAGCCGCCATGACTACCGCCTTCTCCACCAAGATTTGCGATGAGTGTTAGTGCCCATACTCCACAAATCAACCTGCAGAAAAATCTCATCACAAACACCACCGGCCCACCACTGCCACCCCAAGCAAAATTCGCAAAATCACATGCCACCGGAAAATTTCATCATGATTGCAGCATCACTACCCCTACACAATAACCGCAAACCGAATTCGCACAATCACATGCCAACGGAAAACCTCATCACTCACCACCCTCACACATCACTCACGATTGCACCTCTCCATGAGATCAGAAAATTGGCTTTTGGCTTGTGCAAACGTAGTTTAGTTGGTAATGTTGACGATTTGTGGTGGTACCGCAAACGGCTGACGATCGTGATGGGAGCGAGGTGGGATTTCTGAAAGGGGTGATGGAAGCGAGATGGGAGGTGGTGATGGGAGCGAGATGGTGATGGTATAGAAACGGCAACGGTGATAAAGCTAGGCGGAAGACGAGATGTCGAAGATGTGTGAGGAAGAGAAGAGGCGACCGTGTTAGGATTAGGGTCAAGGGAGACCGATTTCTTTCTTTTTTTATTAATAATAATTTGTAATAGTAATTATTATTTAATAAATTAATATGTATTTTTATTACTTAATTTATATTGTTATTTATATCATTTGAGGTGATTAGGGGCAATATAGAGATTTCACAGTTTTTTCTTGCAAACTCAGCAATCCTGGGAATCTTAATGGGGCAATTTGTAATTTTTGATCTCCCAAGGGCAACTTTATTTACGCTGAACCTCTTATCCTTGGGGAAGAAAATGCAACTATCCCTTGTGAAATCCTAATAAAGTGCTTGTTGACTAAGAAGTAAGCACCCCAGTTGGCCTTTAACGTTATGAAGGAATTACAGATCTTAGATCAAAAAGCGGGAAAAGTTGTCCGAATTAAAAATTACAGAACAGCAACAGCGTCCATGCCCACAACCAACATCTTCATAAATTCGTGTGCGCAAGGCTTTTTGCAAAATGTGTTCGGAGAGAGTAAGGACCAAAGAGATCTACTCCTGTCCTGTTGAAAGAATGCAGACAGAAAAGTTGAAAAGAGTTCAAAGAGTAATTAATTAATAAAGAAGAAAAAGCGGAAAACGACTGTTCTAAGTATTCTGAAGAGTCTGGATCCGTTGGATCTACTCCTGTACAAAGCTTACAAACAATTTAAAACGTGTCATAAAATAAAAAACAGATCTGAGAATAGGATGACCGGAACAACTAAAAAAAAAAAAAGTATAGCTTGGATAATAATTAGCAAAAATACAAAACCATGGAGAGAAGTTGCAATATTCTTATTTCTCTACCGTAAAAGATGTTATTAGTTGGAGATCTGTGTATGAAGAGTTCCAATTCGTGTGAGAGGAGGTTTTGTCATCGCGGCGAAAGAGTATCCGGACGTCATGACTTACTGAATCCGGAGGAAATGCAGCAACTTGGACGTCCAGGATACCTTTTCGCCACAGTGGCAAAACGCCTAAACACAACAATGAAAACTCCTAGGCTACCCCTTGCTTTGCTATTCCTGCTACCCCTCCGAGCGTGCTCTTGCCCCCTATTTATTGAGAAATCTGTTGAAATATCTATGTACGGAAGTTTTCTTTTTGACACCCACACCCTTGTCCAATTTATTGATTAGTTCAACCAGCGCCTTAAAAGCACACCTTAAATTCTCGAAGACAGTATAGAGTTAATTAAATTTTTTTAATAATGTTTACATAATTTTTGTAAGAGTTTAAAATTTTTTAAAAAATTTATATAATTTTTTTAGGGTTTAATATATACTTTCAAAACATAAAGCAAATTACTTGTATTTTTCTCTCTTGAAGCACATTATTTCTGCCCTAGATAGCCTCGCCACAGTAATGCAACATTGGTCAATTAAAAGCATTGATATTTTCAAGTTGCTTTACAACTCTATGGTCCATCCACACTGTAGATTTGAAGGGATGGATTTGTCACGATATATAACACAGAAGCAACCATAGAAACTATATAACAGAAATGTAAAAACTGTATAGTAATTTTATATGGTTCGGTTTATCAAACAAACCTGTAACGACCCATCTCCCGCCCGATCTCTCCCGGGCGCACACGGACCCCCTACCGAGCCACCGGGTCACAGGTACATGGTCGCACACTCTAAGGTATTGTCCGCTCTGGGCCTACTGGCCCGCACGGTTTTGTCCACTGGGTATCTACACCCAGTGACGCCTCCCCCACTCGAACCTAAGACCCCAAAGATTATTCCAGTTCGAAGTGAGTACCATTCGGCTAGACTGCGCCCGGGAGAGATCGGGCGGGAGATGAGTCGTTACAAAACCTACATCTACAGGCAGTGTGAACTGCAATTCACTATGTAGTATGTTGGTTTACAAGACATAGGAGACTTTTACGGTGATTTGTGAGACACTATAATGTTTCTTCTTGAATCACCACTTCAAGAAACTGAAATAGGAGCGCCATCAGCATCCATTGCAACAATATAGTAATTAATAGGCTAATGACCTATAATTAATAGGCTCCTATTTATGCATAATTTCGCATGTGAACTATAATGAAACAATATAGTAAAACAGGACATAATGAAAGCAAAATTTAGCAAATCACCAACCTGACTATAAAAGAAGAAAACCCTTCGTGCTTTCCATGTATTATATCTCATTCTTTTTAGCCAACTGTTCAAGTCACGAGGACATACTTCATTTTTATGGTGGTCAAAATCAAATCGGTAAAAAATGACCCAATAAACATAACCCATAACAAATTATGGGCCTCAATTTATTTCGGCCAGAGTGTATCAATGAAGCCTTCAAAATGACATTTTCCTAATTATTGTTGGTTGAATTTTCTTTCCTAATTTATTTTTGTTAGGATTTTAGTATTTAAACTTTATGTTTCATTAAGACAATAGTTTGATAATTATTGAATGAGAATTTCTCTTATTTTTCATAGTTGTTTCTGATTATTGTGGGATTGCATAATTGTGAAACCTAATAATTCGATAATCTTGTGAGATTCAACGGATTATTAGTTGGTTGTTTTGATTTGATTGTTTTAGCCTCTTTATACATAACGCTTCATTGCATCAGATCTAGGGTTGTCATGGTATGTACTAGTGCTTTTAATTATTCTGTATTTTCTGGAATTATATGAATTATAAATAACATTAACTTGTAGGGCATTTACTAGCTATATATGACTTCTTCAAATATGACTTTTGACTTTATGAAAGTATTATTTAATGCTATAATTCCAATGTATTCTGTATTTACATGTGTAGTTTTATTGTTATCTTGTTGGTTCTGTCCTAACTTTGAACTACGTATAAGTAGATCCTAAATAGTTAAGGAGCGTATTTGGTTGGGCTTCTCTACGGGTCAAAAGAACTTTTTCATTACTAAAAAGCTTTTTTTAAAACTTTTTTTATCGTTTGTTTATCACCTTAGAAGAGCTTATGAATGATTACAAAAGATGTTTATGTCTACCGGGAGAAGCGAAAAATTGAGGTTTTTGGAAAAAACTAATTTTGAATCTTTTTTCTAAAGATTATAAAATGTCTTAAATATCCTTATATTATTCTTGAAATTCCACCATGTTCTTTTCTTTAATAAACCTTACTATGAAAGAATCAACTATAGCCACTCTATCCACAAAAAAAAAAAAATGAACGTGAATCAACTCATTAAATTTGAATTGGACTTTCCTTCAACTATAAGTTCTTTTTTTGTATGTTAATAAATTCTTTTTCGGTGCATTTGTATACCCCTGCAGTAATTTTATCGTTAGAAAGTACTTTTTGATTATGTATAACCAAACTATATATTGATTGAAAAGAACTTTTTTAATTGATAACCAAACAACCACCAGCTTATCAATATAAGTTCTTTTTTTATAAGCCTACTTTTAAGAGATTTGTTTTGATAAGCTCTACTTGAAAAAGCTCAATCAAACAAACCTGAAATATAGTTGTAGAATATTATAAGTTTGTTGAAACAGCCCACTCTTTGGGCCAATTACAAAAAACCCCAAGCCATTTGAATTTTATAACCAGCCCATACAACATTAACCAATGCCCAGCCCATTTTAGAAAAAACAAAGCCCAATAATTGTTTATTAGCAAGCCCAGCCCATTTCTCCTTCATTGCATTATTATTAGACACAAAAAAAAGAAAGAAAAATCGAGAAAAGAGAAGGGGGAAGATCGGAAGAAAGAGAGGAGAATGAGGAAGAAGCCAATTTGAGGGTTGTGTGAAGAGAAAAACCAGGTAATTTTCATAATCTAAGGCAATATTAAGTTATTTTTTGTATTTTTCATGCAAGAGAATTGAAATTTAAGGAGATATTTGGATATTTTAGAATTTTTAGAGAGAGAAGATAGAGAGAGAAGGAAGAACGATGATGAAATTGGAAGTATTATTCAAGGTATTTCACATTCTTGTTGATTTTTATGGAATTTGTTTGAAGGAATGTTAAGTTTTGATGATAATGATGAAAATCTAAGGTTTTGTAAACAGTAGCAATTCCGAAAATTTCTGCAATTTGTTGGCTTTGAATGTTAGTCTATAATTTATGTATGTTAAAATAGACATCCTAAGGATTTGTTTAAAGTTGGATTCACTGAAAAATGTTGAGTATGCAATTTTATATGAATTTTCGAAATTTACTGTTCACTAAAGGAAATTCAGTTTTTCTGCAGAAATCAATTTTGGGTAAGTTATTTAAAGTCTCTAGAGGCCTTCAAAAATTATAAAATTTGGGATAAGAGTTTGTATATATGTCTAGTTTAAATCTGGAGAGTTTTGTGATTTTAAGAATTTATTACAAATTATCATGTATTTTGGAACAGAGAGAGGTCAGTTCTGGAAACGAATTTACAGAATTTTTGTATATGGAAACATGAAGATTTTGAGGCAGCTAATGAGCTTAGAATGCTATGAAATTTTATATGGTATTAGATATGTATGTTTACAAGATCTGTCTAAAATCTTAGACCATTTTGATAAGTCAATTATTTATTAAAAATCAGAAAATAAGAACTGTTCTGTTTAAGAAGTTTGAAAATAGAGTTAATTATGATTGATTGGATTAAGATATGAGGTTGGATATTAGGAATTTTAAACGTTCAAGTTGACTATGAATTGAATATGATGTGATGAGCTCTTTTATTATGTTAGGACAAGGAAGGATTAATTTTTTGTTGAAGGATGTGGCCAGCTAGATGGAACGTTGACTTTAGAATTAACTGCGAGCTAACCTACTTGTGCAACCAAATCAGTGAGTGAAAAAGTATTTTATTTTTGTGGGTTATAACGATTTCTCTAAATGTTATTTTTATGGATATTTTAGAAAGTTTTAGACAGAGTAGAAGATTCATTTTTCTGGATAATTAAGAAATATGTTTTAGTATTTACTTAGTTATGTTTATTTAGCATTTTATAGAACTACTGAGAATTTTAGCGAATTTAAAAGAATTTAAGCTAGTTTTATAGTATTTCTTGAGGGTAGATAGACCCATTTATTATATTTACTTTTAATTATTAAGATATTTCAAAGCTAGTTTTCAAATTGGTTGTAGACATGAATTTTAGTTTCAAAATTAGTTTTGAATAAAAATATAACAATTAGAAAGGAAAAATTAGATTTTATATTTAAAGTGCACTTTAGTTTTTCAGAAAGTTATATTTTGTCAATTTAGAGAAAGTGTGAAAGCATTGATATTTAGAAATGTTCTTTTGAATGTTTGTCATGGATTAATTCAAATAATACAAATATTTTCAGTTTTAGCTTGCATAAAATTTTCAGATTTTGATAAATTTGCTTGAAAAAAGAAAGTTTAGCATATGAAACAGTTTTTAAATGAAATCAGTTTTAATAAAAATAAGAAGGTGCAATTATGTTATACTAAGCTAGTACCCAGATACTCGAACAGTGATACAGATCACTTAGACAGTGATACAGATAGAGGCCTTTGGGGCATGTTCAGACGCACATAGAGGCTTTGAGCCGTGTGATTTGGGTGTTTTAGCCTTTTAGGGACAGCTCTACACATGCATATGACTAGTATAACAGACCTGTGCGATGTTAGATCTCGCTAGATAGGATCAGACAGCTCAAGGGGTACTTGTTTAGTATATCAGTATGAGTTTTAAATATTTATATGAATTAAGAAAAGAAAAGTATTCAGAAAAGAAAGATGCTTAGCAAATTTTTATAAAATTTATACAAAATTTTTAGAAAGAATTTTACTATAATAGTTTATATACTCTCAACAGCTTCATTATTTTATAGTTTTATGAAAATTAAAGCATAATTCTTCTCATGAGTTATATAAGTTTCTTTTTAAAAGAAGATTTGTACGGAATGTTATGCATTTTGTTTTAAATCACAGCTGAATAAATGTTTTAGCATAATCATCAAGAGCATCTTTATTATATGATTGAAGATGATTATTTTATTGTTTTAAGTATAGTCAACAAGAAGAAGCATTTTGATGAATTTAGTCATTTGATAGTTATTTATTTTAAAGTTTTATGACATTTTAGATGATACGAAAGTTATGGGTTATAAAGATTATTTCTTTTATAAACAAAGATTTATTTTATAATGATATCTATATTTTTTTAGATTTATTTACAAATATATCATTATCCCTACTCACTGAGTTTTATACTCACATCTTTGTTTTTATTTTTCTTCCTTTTTAAAATTCCCCCCCAGGTGAAAGCAAAATGGATCTAGTTATAAAGTTTGGAGGCCCAGCCATGTGATGGTGCAAGGATGTGTTAAGGTTATAATAGTTATATTGCATAAAAATTTATTTGTGGTTGTAATGGGACCATGAGAAAGACAAGAATTAAGAAACAGTTAGTAGTCCACAGTTTTAAGCATGATTTGCCCGTGTAGCTAGGGGCGGGTCGTGTCACATGTTTAGTGACGGACCCATGATTTTACGTAAGGAGAGACACCCTTTAAATATTATAATGTCTATTTTTTTTTAAAAAAAACCTAAATAGTACAAAAGTTCATCAAAATATCAAAAAGAGTACACCCACAAGAGAGGAACATAGTGAACTTTGCCTCTTCCATTGTCCAAATTATTATATCACTAAAACTTATATACATAGTTATTACCAGTTGTTAAGAACTTTTTGAGTTTATGTTTTATTCAAAAAAAAAAAAACTCAGTTGATCAATTCCAAATCACGAAAGAAAAAAATAAAAAGATATAATTTGTTCTAGATTAAATAAAAAGAACAAAAAAATATAATTTACGAAATAAAACTTAAATATGAGAGAAATTTGTACGATTAGAAAGTGTAAAATGTAATATTATTTGGATAACAGAGGAATCTGCGTGTAACACTTAGGTGATGTTTGTTTAAATCATTTAATACTTTGTAGATCTAAACACTTTTTAGAACTTAATTTATACCACTTAATAATATGTTTGTTTACTCTTTTACATACCACTTGAAAAAAGTGGTAAGAGCGCATCTTATTTTTAATATGACATTTTTATCCTTATAATAAAAATATAAAATATTTATATTACATTTGTGCAAGTTCTTAAAATTAAATCAAAATTCTTTTTTCATTCAAATAACTAATGTTATATTTATTACAATATTTTAAAAATGAAATATTTATTTTTGTTATGAAAATTAAAATATATGGTTTTAAATATGTGCAAAATAAATAGTTTACAAAATTAAATTGAAATATTAATATAGTAATAAATTAATAAGCTTATTTATTATAAAAACCAATATATTTATATTTTGTTTGATATAAGTCAAGATTATCAATAATTATATACTTTAATTATTTTTTAATTAATTTATTACATTAAATTTTTATTTATATTAATTTTATTAACCAATGCATGTAAAACAAGTCAAATTTTAAAAATTCAAATGCATATTTATTAAATAAATTATATTTTGTAATTATTCTTTTTATATATTTTATATCATATATATAATATAATTTAATTTTTAAATTAAAATATGAATTTCAAATACAGTAAGTAATATTATATTATTTAAATATTTTATTTAAAACAAAAAATAAAGAATTTGAATAAAAATAAAATATTTAATATTAATATATTTTTATTTCTAATATGAAATATTTTTAATTAATTATATAACTTTTAGTAATTGAATATAAAGAGTATTTATGGAATAAAATTATCACAAGAGGACAGTTTAGACATTTCAAATTTTTCAGACATTTGGAAAAAAAAGTGATAGATTTTCACTTTTTATTTTCATACAATTTTATCTGAAAATAAGTGATTAGATGTAAAAACAAAAACACAAAAAATTTTTAACCTCTTAAATCTGAATGGATTCGAATTTAAGTGGTCTGATCAAACGGGCCCTTAATGAAAATGAAAAATAAAACTAAAAAATTGGGTGTTCTAATTAAGAAGGGGTATAATAATGACTAGTTAAAATAAATGGTTAAAAAAAAATCTGGATCGTTCCTAGGTTGCCACTACTGAGCATGTTCCTTTCTCCATCGAAAGAGCTCAGGGCTTTATATGTTACTGGGCAACAGGCCCCATTATAATCTAGCTTGCTTTTCCATTTATCTCTCTTTAACTGTTTTGATGGCCTGGACAGATAAGATATGAAATAACACAGGAAAACTGGAAGCTCAATTGCAATGCAATCTAATTGTCTGAATGGCAGTTCGAATGAACCCATATCAAGGGGTGGCGGCGCAGTTGGCTAGCGCGTAGGTCTCATAGCTTCTGAGTTATCCTGAGGTCGAGAGTTCGAGCCTCTCTCACCCCACGCATCTTGTTTTATTTCAAAATTATCCAAGGCAGAAGTGTTACTTCGTATTTTTAACCCTATTGACGCATTCTAAATAATGACTTTGCCAAATTCTATTTTGCTCAACGGCATCTGCCGTACCTTGAATAATGGAGAAACTTCAGCTTCGGAAGGTGGTAAAATATCCTGATTGGTGGACCCCATAAGATTCCAAAAGTGCCTCAAGCAATGAGTCCATAACCAAGCTCCTTGTTTGAGGATTCTTTTGGTACAGAAAGAATGGCCGTGTAATTGGTTGAATAATGCATAAGCACAGTAACATAAAACCACGTAATTCTGGATTGCCCTCAAAGCTTGAGATAGGAAAAAAATCAAACTGACTTCCTGAAGGTATTGGCCTTGAAGATTGTGTCTGCTATATGCTGAAAAAAGACAAGGAGCTGAGATATGTCAATGATGCAGGCCGGATTTCACCAGATTAGATTTGCGGATAGATCCAGCTGAACTCTATTGCCACATAGAAGTTGACACATAATCCTGTACGTATATTGCCAGAGAAGTTATCTCTGAGATCAAGCAAGTTAAGAACTTATACTTCTACACTACCATTGAGGCTGTTGTTTGTCAAGTATATCTACAGCAAGCAAATCTCTCATATCGAGCAAACACATAAAAACAATCAGACTAAAGGCGTAGTTAGAAAGTCTTATTAGCTACCATATACAATAATAGATCTAACAGTGCACAGGGCTTACTCTGCTTCACAAGATGTCTCCTGCTATGTTTTACAAAACCGGCTATAAATTTGTCTTTCGTTCTTGACTTCAATGGAGTTATTGGCATAAGAATTACAGAATACAAAAGCAAACTAATATTGACTGAGCATTATCTCATTATCCTTTCCTAGCCTATAACCATTCCTTCAGGGCTGAGCAAACTTTAAACTGCGCAGGGGAAAAAGCAGCCCACTTGTGCACCCAATAATTAATCCAAAAGTGCCTCCAGCAATGAGTCCAAAATGAAGCTCCTTGCTCGAGTTCCTTTGGTTCGGAACGAAGGGTAGTTCTTAGTTGAGTAGAACATATCCGCTGTACAACAGAACCACACAATCCTGGATTTCCATCAAAGCTTGAGGTGGGAAAGGTATCAAACTGACCTCCTGAAGGTATTGCTCTTTGAAGATAGTTGTCTGCCACATGAAATGAAGATAAGAAATGGAGCCCTTTGAGTGAGATTGGGATTTCGCCTGACAGATGGTTTCCAGATAGATCCAATCTCTCTAAGCAAGTTGACACATTTGATCAGGAATGTTGCCAGAGAACCTGCTTTCGCTGAAATCAAGCACATCAAGAAACTTTAGTAGACTAATCTCGATGGGGATACTGCCTCTGAGGATGCTGTTTCCTGGGAATAATGCTGGCGGCATGTTGGATAGTTTTTTATATTGTGGATTATGGGCATGAGAAGTACCTGTTAATAGAAAGATTGGCAAGTCTAAATTGCTTTTGTTAGGTTGATTGTGAGACTGCTCGAATGCCAACATTGGAAGTCTGCTAAGTTCCTTAGAAAATTCTCCTGAAAAATGATAATGAGAAAAGTCAATGTAGAAAAGGCTTGGATATTCCCTAACCACCTGGAATTGAACCAGTTAATAGATTTCTGGATAAGACCAGAAAATTTAACTTTCTGAGCTTTCCTATCCAAGGCGGGGCATTGCCGCTGAGTTGGCTACTACCTAAACCCCGAATTTGGAGATTTTGAAATCCATTTAAGAATGTGATGTTGTCATCACCTGGCATTTCTTCATACATGAAAGTTGTAGTGAGAAACAGAACAGCGAGGTTCTTGCAACCCATTAAAGTCTTAATGGCACCAGCTATGTTAGTGAACTTGTTGCCAGAAAGAGATAAGTATGACACAGATTCTAGCCCAGATATATCAGGTGAAAATTTTCCCTCTGGATTATTAATAGCCAGCCTAACTGAAGTGAGCAACTTGCATGAATAAAGAGTTAATGGCAAACGACCTGCAAACTGGTTACAACCAACGTCTAAAGTACGAAGCTGGAGAAGCTTGGAGAAATTAAAAGCAGAAAGTTCTCCTGTAAAGTTGCTAACCCGTAAATTCAATGTAATGGGATTAATGCAATTCCCCATAGATGGGGGCAGTGAATCGACAGGTTCTTTGTATGGAGTTGCAAATATTTCGAGTTGGTGAGCTTGCCAAAATCTTGAGGAATCATGCCAATAAACTGGTTGCCGTAAAGCTCAAGGACGGTGAGGTTTTTGAGTTGAATGATGCTGTTTCTAATGGATCCAGAGAAGTGATTAAAAGATGAAGATAACTCTTCAAGTGATGTGGCTGAATAAATGTCATCTGGGGGTAACCCTGAGATGTTATTGAAACCTGCCAGAAAAGTTTGTAATTTGGAGCAATTTCCTAGTCCGGGAGGAAGCTGGCCACTGAAATCATTGAAGAAGAAGTCCAGGACGCTGACAGAGCATGCAGAGTCAATCCAGGAAGAGGAAGGGATAAAGCCGCTGAAACTGTTGTTGCTGACACTAAAACTTATCAAATTGTTAGTCAGCCTGAAGAACGATGATGGGATGATCCCATGGAAGAAACTTCTAGACAAATCAACCAATTTGAGGTAATCGGATGACAAAGATGAGGAAATCACCAGAAATACAGTTATCATCCAAATCAAGAGTTGCAATTCGAGTCAATGTTGGAATGGAACTGTTTGGAAGAGGACCAGAGAGCTGATTGCAGGAAAGGTTAAGGTAAGTTCCATTTGTGAGGTTCCCGATGTAAGGGGAGATTCTGCCTCTAAGGCCTCTCCAGGGTAGCCATAGATGAGTAATGTCACAACCCATACTGTACATACAGAGAGTAACATTTTATACGATCATTTAAATGTGAACTCTGATATTTCTTTCAAAAATTAATATTAGTATCATCCAAAACAGAGTTACTAATAGCCAGCCTAACTGAAGTGAGCAACTTGCATGAATAAAGAGTTAATGGCAAACGACCTGTAAACTGGTTACAACCAACGTCTAAAGTACGAAGCGGGAGAAGCTTGGAGAAATTAAAAGCAGAAAGTTCTCCTGTAAAGTTGCTAAACCGTAAATTCAATGTAATGGGATTAATGCAATTCCCCATAGATGGGGGCAGTGAATCGATAGGTTATTTGTTTGGAGTTGCAAATATTTCGAGTTGGTGAGGTTACCAAAATCTTGAGGAATCATGCCAATAAACTGGTTGCCGTAAAGCTCAAGGACGGTGAGGTTTTTGAGTTGAATGATGCTGTTTCTAATGGATCCAGAGAAGTGATTAAAAGATAAAGATAACTCTTCAAGTGATGTGGCTGAGTAAATGTCATCTAGGGGTAACCCTGAGATGTTATTGAAAGTTGCCCGAAAAGTTTGTAATTTGGAGCAATATCCTAGTCCAGGAGGAAGCTGGCCATTGAAATCATTGAAGGAGAAGTCCAGGACGCTGACAGAGCATGCAGAGTCAATCCAGGAAGAGGAAGGGACAAGGCCGCTGAAACTGTTGTTGCTGACATTAAAACTTATCAAATTGTTAGTCAGCCTGAAGAACGATGATGGGATGATCCCATGGAAGAAACTTCTAGACAAATCAACCAATTTGAGGTAATCGGATGACAAAGATGAGGAAATCAACAGAAATGCAGTTATCATTCAAATGAAGAGTTGCAATTCGAGTCAATGTTGGAATGGAACTGTTTGGAAGAGGACCAGAGAGCTGATTGTAGGAAAGGTTAAGGTAAGTTCGATTTGTGAGGTTCCCGATGTAAGGGGAGATTCTGCCACTAAGGCCTCTCCAGGGTAGCCATAGATGAGTAACATGACCATCAGCATCACATTTGATCCCTTCCCATAGACAACAATCAATGGAAGAAGACCAATTTAATGGAGGGCAAGATGTGTTGAAGTTGAGAGACAGGAGAGAGTCTTGATCCAGCTTGTTGCAGGCTTGACCAGGACAAACAAAGCATGACATAACTAAAAGTATTCCAAGGTCTAGACCAAGTTAAACATCGTTCTTTGTGTGATTTGTCTGCAACAGATGTCGTTTACTATCTTTCGTTAATTGGAAGATCAAGATGAAACAAAGCGCAAGCAGGCGGCCAAGTAATCTCACTTAAACTTCTTGTTTAATTGCAGACTGCAATATTAGAAGTACAAAACCTCCTTGATCGGAGAGAAAGAGAGGAAGGGCGTTGAGTTTGAAAATCAAACAGTTGGAAATATGATTATTTTTCCACTTGTGTAGCTTTTCTTGTAGTTGTTGAACTTTTTTTTAATAACATGAGATGTTGATTTTAGTGCCTTTGATGATGTTACTTATAATATAAAATAACATGAGATGTTGGCTTTAGTCCCCAAAACCTCCTTGACAATGTTACTTGTAATATATAGCTTGTTGTAGTTGGTTTACTTGTCATTCAGGGGTTTGTCATGTATAAATTTCAATTTGTACATGATGTATTGCCCTTTATGGTATAAACACTACCATACTGGTTCCTGCATGATAAGGAAAAGCACTGCCAATATTATAATTAAAAAAATTGTTATAAACTTAAGGCTCATAATTCAGGTTAATTTATTTGTACTATATATGATCTCTCATGTTACAACTGCAGAGGAGCTGAGCGAAGAACATTGGCAGGTAGTATTGATCAGATATAGTAGCAAATTCCCAAAAGGAAAAGCTTTTCAGCAACAAACACAATTATAGTTGCAGTTAGTGCAATCACAAGCAAACTAAATATATATAATCGATTAACAAGGTCTGCCATCATCTTAACATATCAACAAATACTAAGAGGCGCTAAAATTAATACAAGAGTTTTTCTTCATCAACGTATTTATAAAACAAACGGACTTAACACTAAAGAACAATCATTCATTTGGAGCACATTCTGAGGCTTCAGAAACCTTTTGTTTTGCTTGGAATTCCTTGAGATGTTTTACCTTATTTTCAACATCCGGCAACCGCTTAGACAGTAAATGAAGTCCATCCCTGTGTGCTTCGAATTTCGTATTCCATCCTTCTTCAAACTCCTTAATTTTCTTTTCTATCAATAATTGAGTCCTTCTCGCTTCTTCTTCCTGCTTCATTCTCTCTTCTTCCTCCTTCATTCTCTCTAATTCTTGCTTCTTTCTCTCTTCTTCTTCTTGCTTCGCACGTTGCTTTTCCCATTCCATACTGCTTAGAACTAAACCTCCACCACCAGCAACATCCTTGTAGAGTGGTTCATCAGCCTGCGGACAGCGTGCTCTGTATTCAGCAAATGCCTTTTGAGTGTCCCTCAAAGCCTTCCTATATCTTTCAAGGATATTTCCCATAAGATAAAGTTCACGTTCAAGCCTATAAACCTCCAGGTGCCTTTTTTGTTGCTCCTCATACTTGGCCTTGTGCAAGTGTTCAATCATGTTTTGCCGCTTCTGCAACTCATCATATAAAAGCTGTTGATTCACACTAGTTTGCTCACAATCGTGTTCTTTTTCCTGATACAACATTCTAGCCTTTCCCATCCAATGCTGCATTTGCTCCAAACACGAATCAAATTCTGCTGGTGAGGCACTCCTCATACGCTTATTGCTAGCATTAAGAGATTGATGCGGCAACTCATTGCTCTGACCAATCTGGCTCTTGTTCCCATTACCAAAATGTGACGTTGAGCCACCTGGAATTGTATTGGTATTGTTATCAACCCTTGAGGCAAGAAAGTCCCCTGGTAAATCATCATCACAAATTGAGATTCCAGGAGTACAAGGAACTTGCACTGCTTCCATTCCTTGAATGAGATTAGCTGAGGGTACCATCTCTAAATTCTCACCTCTCGGAGAAAGACTAAATCCCCCTTCATGCTGCTCCTCCTCCTCCTCCTCTTCTTCTCCTCCCTCCTCATCTCCCTCTTCCACCACTTCTTCTATGACTTCTTGTTTCTTTTCCTCCACCTCACAGTCCATGGCCTTGATATCACCAAGAGTACACCCCCTCAAAAAATGTCCATTCTCAGGGACATCAATTTTCTCATGCAAGAACCACTGACCTTTTTCTTCATTTTTATTTCCCCCAAAATTGATGACAACATCATCTCCAGCAAGCTCTTTTTCCTCTTTCCCAACACTCTCTTGCAAATTAACAAAATTTTCTTGCACACTACTCATATTCTCTTGCAAATTGACGACATTATCTTGCAGAAGACTTGCATTCTCCTGCAAAGTAACAACATTTTCTTGCACAAGATTTGCATTCTCTTGCAAATTAAAAACATTTTCTTGCCCATGACCTACATTCTCTTGCAAATTAACAACATTTTCTTGCCCCAGACTCACATTCTCTTGCAAATTAACAACATTTTCCTGCCCATGACCCACATCCTCTTGCAAATCAACAACATTTTCTTGACCTTCACTTGCATTCTCGTTCAAATCAGAGACATTTTCTTGCACAAGACCCACATCCTCTTTGAAATTAACTACATTTTCTTGCCCAAGACTCCAATTCTCTTTTAAATTAACAACATTTCCCTGCCCGAGACTTGAAACCTCTTCTAAATTACCAACATTTTCTTGCCCAGGACTCAAATTCTCTTTTAAATTAACAACATTTCCCTGCCCGAGACTTGAAACCTCTTCTAAATTACCTACATTCTCTTGCCCAAGACTCAAATCCTCTTTTAAATTAACAATAAGTCCCTGCCCGAGAGTTGAAACCTCTTCTAAATTACCAACATTTTCTTGCCCAAGACTCAAATTCTCTTTTAAATTAACAATAAGTCCCCGCCTGAGACTTGAAACCTCTTCTAAATTACCCACATTTTCTTGCCCAAGACTCAACTCGACGTTGCTCTCCTCCAACTCTGCCTTTTCACTATGTTCAGCTTTTTTACTACCTTCAACGGCGTCAAGCATTAGCACGTCCCCATGAACGTCTTCTTCCTCTTCCTGTTTGACATCTTCTCTGAGCATGCCCTCTTTTTGGTTTTTGATCAAACACTGCATATGCGAGGCGTAATAACAATGGCTCAACTGAGGCGCCGTCAACTCTTTCTCCATCATAAACCAAATCAAGCTAGCCCAATCCATCTTCTCAAAGTTTCCTTCTTTGATCAATTTCATCCAATTCAACACATCCGTAGGCATCATCCACGTGTCATCGTGCAAAAGCATCCAATTCGACACTATCTCCTCCACCAACCGTATCGACTCCTCCGATTCCTTCTCAGGCAACTCTCCAGACCCATCTGACGCAATCTTATCTTTCCTCACCGACAAATTCAAGGCACGGGCCAAATCCGCACGGTTCACGCGGATTTTCGCACCGTTGACGTAGCTGCCACGCGCACTAGGGCAATAATTGGCGATCAATTGCGCGATGAGATCGATGCGTATGTCGGGATCGAACTCGAGCTGAAGGAAATCCCATAAGCCGAGCCGTTTTAGGAGAGATTCGTGGGGAGAGAAATCTAGCTTCTTGAACGGAGTGAAGGGGATGGGCTTTAGCTCTTGCTTAAGCAATTCAAGCCTTTTCATGGATTTCTTCTCCTGTTGGACGCGTTTTTTCTGCTGTGGGGCGAGTTTCCTGCGTTTGTTGGGACGACGCATGTACACTGAGGTGGTGGGGGGTCGATTTGGGATGGATTGAGATTGAGACTGAGAGAGGGGCGACAGCATCTCGAGATCGTCTTGCTCAAGCTGCTGCTGCTGCCGCCGCCCTTGTTGTTGGTTTTGGGGATTTGGGGTTTCTAGTGTTAGGGTTTTAGGCGATTGTGATTGTTGCTCTGGTGGTTCATCATTCTGAGTGGTCATGTTTTGGGTTGTGTTTCGGTGTTGATGCTCGGAAGAAGCAATGGCAATGGCAATGGCAATGGCAATGGTGAGTGATGAGACTGAAGCTAAGCTTGCTTGTTGCAGAGCAGCAACCTTCCAAGGTAAAGGTAAGGTAGAGATATGGCTTTTGTTTTCTTTTGGCTGGCTATATCCTGCTTGCTGCACCCGACCAAATCATCAGCGCTTCCTGTGACTTTGTCGCTGAGTTGGTGGACCCAACAGCAATCCGCATTTTAGATTGGATTTTCCGCTCCTCTCCTGGCTTACATTATCTGCCACGTCGGAAAAATCTTTGACTATAGTCATATTCCAGTCAGCATTATATTTATGAGTGATTCTGTGGTACAGTAATTGCATTGCATTGTAACAGACCGTTCAGATCCCACCGTATAGGTACCTCGCGCAGGCTGATGTGGCGTTTATACGGCGCCTCCTGATTACATCCGTTGCACTGTAACGGATGTATCACAAATTTGCTCTATATTTATATATATGCAAAAAAAATTCTAAAAAAAAAAAGAAAAATCCTAGTATGAATAAGGTGATTAATATAAACAGTTTATTAGATCAATAGTCTATATTAATTTATATAAAATTAAAAAATTTAAAAGTTTATTGGTTAAACAATTTAGTAAATAGGTGGTGTTTGATATGAAATCATCTTTTTTCAATTTGTGGTTACTACTTCAAATTAAAAATCTAATATTTGTTTATGAATAATCATGATGTTGAGGGTAGAAGGAAACCGTAAAGTCCTAATCCAGTCTAAACAATTCTTGTGAGTTTATTACCCAATTAAGAAATTTAAAGCTCGAAGTCAATTAATTGAAGTTAGGTAGTGAACCAAAAGTTGGCTAAGGAGTGTAAATTTTGCGTAATTTTTTTCTTGGTTGTATAAATTATTTGTTTTGGTTTATTTTTTTAGCTGTGGTTTTCGATATCATTAGTTATATAGTAATAACAGAATTTAGAATTTGGTGAAACATTGTGTTCATGGTGCTTTATTGGATCGATTAATTGTTATTATTTTTAACGATTATAGAAGAGTTGTTACCAAAAGGTGAAATTAATCGGAAGGAGGGACATGTGAGATCTCTTTATTTTCCCTGAATTTAAAATTAATATGTCAAATATTCAGTATGTATTACCCCAATTGTTTTAAATCCTAACTACGAATGAAATAATTATTTATTGTCACTATAACAAGTATATAAAATGATAAAACAAAACATGTTATTTTATTTATAATGTATTTATAGAATTGTGTTAATGTCAGACATGGCGCAGATGGCAGATTTCTAACTCTTTGGTAATCAGGTAATAACTCTCTCTCTATATCCTAAATAGTTGTCCTAAATTTTTCATATAAGCAATATTTTGTGATACCGGGCTAATACCGGGCTGCTGGATTGTAATAGATTAGGATAGGATCTTCAAGTTGATTATCAACTCAACCAATGGCTGAAACAAGTAAAATGGAACCTAACAAACACTCTTTGAAAGGGATAACAAGCTCACCACCAAAGTAAACACCAATGGGATACAGAAAATTCACCACCCAAGGATGTAAACCAAGGATACAGGGCTCAAACTAACTCACCACTTTATGGAATCCACCAAGAGATACAGAGTTAAGGAGAAATCAGTATAAACACTGAAATTTCACTCAAATTCGAATTCAAAACTTCTTGCCTTGAATACACAACTTTAGAACTTAAATAACTTGGAACAACCCTCCAAGCATAGGTAAAAGACAATAATTAAATGATTTCAACAATTACGGCTCAACTACTACATTAACAACTCATTTTAACTAAGACTCATAAGTAAACTCATTAGGTAATAAAGGCACAACCAACTAAGCTAGAAATTCAAATTCCAACCAACTAAGCTAGAAAATTCAAATTCTAATGTGGACTTTAATGCAGCATTCATTATGAACCAGCTATGAAGAGATAGTCATAAATTTCTGCAGACAACTCCAAATGATACATTGACAAATGTATTAGAAAGCTGACTTCAAGATCTTTTACAGCCATAAATCTTGACATTTAATTCTCTGCACAGCAATATCAGTTCTTTTACGAAATTACGCCTCATTCTGGTTCATGTGCACTCTTGACCATTGTAATAATTTGCACCCCTTGATGATCTATCATGAATCCCATGGATTGCAACACTCCTGTGTCAAGCTCCCCTGGTTGAGAAAGACTCGACCTCGAGTCTTGGTTGTTGTTTTCACCAAGATAAGGACTAAGGTCAGAGACATTGAATGTGTTGGAAACACCGTAATGCTCAGGTAGCTTAACTTTGTAAGCATTCTCTCCAATGCGTTGCAAGACTTTGAATGGTCCATCAGCTCTAGGCTTCAACTTGGCATATTTGCCTGGAGGAAACCTTTCCTTTCTAAGGTGTATCCACACTAGATCTCCTTCTTTGAACTCAGCATACTTCCGATATTTGTTTTTTGTAGCTTCATACTTCTTATTTTGCTTCAAAATCTTCTCTCGAACTTGTTCATGCAGCTTTTTGATGTTCTTAGCCCTCTCCTCTGCATCACTGCTAAATTGAGTTTTGGAAGGAATAGGAGCTAAATCCAAAGGACTTATTGGATTCTTGCCATAAACAACCTCAAAAGGACTATGACCAGTGGTTTGACTTGATTATCTGTTGTAAGCAAACTCAACTTGGGGTAAAACAAGATCCCATTACCGTAAATTCTTACCAACATAACTCCTCAGAAGATTTCCTAAGCTTCTGTTGATAACTTCAGTTTGTCCATCTATTTGAGGATGATGAGATGAACTAAAGGTAAGTGTAGTCCCCAGCTTTTTCCAAAGTGTACGCCAAAAATGAGATAAGAACTTTGGATCACGATCTTAGACTATGGCCTTAGGAATGCCATGCAATTTCACAATCTCCTTGAAGTACAAATCGGCCACGTGAGTCGCATCATTTGTCTTGTTACAGGGGACAAAATGAGCCATTTTAGAAAATCGGTCAACCACAACCATGATTGAATCTTTGTTTTGCTGTGTTCTAGGCAATCCCACCACAAAATCTAAGCTAACATCTTCCCATGGATCATTAGGAACAGGTAATGGAGTGTACAAACCAGTGTTCTGCCCATGACTTTTTGCCACGTGACAAATTGTACACCTCTTCACGTGCTTCATCACATCCCTTTCCATATTCGGCCAATAGAAGTTTTCCTTCACAATAGCAATAGTTTTGTCTCTCCCAAAATGACCGCTAATGACACTGCCATGTGCTTCATTAATGATTAATTCTCTCAAGGAACATTGAGGAATACACAGTTGGTTTGCCTTGAGTAGATAACCATCCTGCAAAACAAATTGGTTAGATGAAAACTCACTACAGTTACTCCATATTTTGCCGAAATCTGGATCATCCTTGTAAAGCTCTTTTAAAACCTCAAACCCAACAACATTCACTTGCATGGAGGTCAGCAAAGAATGTCTTCGGCTTAAGGCATCCGCCACCACATTTTGAACTCCAGATTTATGCTTGATGGAAAAGTTGAAAGCTTGAAGAAACTCTACCCATCTAGCATGTCGAACATTAAGCTTCTGTTGGCTATTGATGAACTTCAAAGCTTCATGGTCAAAATATAGAACGAATGGTTTTGGCAAGAGATACTGACTCCAATGCTTCAAAGCTCGACAAATAGCATAAAACTCTTTGTCATAAGTTGAGTACTTTTTATGAGATGCATTCAATTTTTCACTAAAGAAAGCAATTAGTCTGCCTTTTTGGCTAATAATAGCACCTGGAACAAGATCAATACAATGATGTATATCTCTCTTTGGAGGAAGGCCTGGTGGTATCTCATTCGGTATAACATCATGGTATTCTTCAAGAAGATATTTCATCTCTGGAGGTGGTTCATTACTAACTTCATTTTCTTCTAACAACAAGAACACATAAATTTCACTTCCCTTCTCCAACTCTCTTCTACATTCTGTTTGGGTAAGCATAGCATTTCCCTCCCCTTTAGTAGGTTTAGGAACACATTCTAACTTCGAAGGACCCAAAATAACTTTGACCCCATCTTTAAAGAATGTATAAGTATTCCTATAGCCATCATGCATTACTCTCCTATCATACTGCCATGGTCTACCAAGAAGTAAATGACAAGCATCCATAGGAACAACATCACACCATATTTCATCTTTATACTTTTTCCAATAGAAAATGAAACAAGGCAGCATTTGTTTACCTTGATCTCGTTATCTTTTCGAAGCCATGAAATCTTGTAAGGTTGAGGATGCTTCTCTGTTTGAAGGCCAAGTTTATCAATCATCTCCGTAGACACCACATTTTCAAAGCTGCCACCATCAATAATAACGTTGCACACCTTGCCATGAGAAGTACATCTGGTATGGAAGATATTTTTGCGAAGCCAATCATCTTCGTTGTTCTTGGGCAATATTCAAACTCCTTTGAATAATAAAGAGAGAATCACCTTGATTTGCATAAGTGACTTCCTCTTCATTAATAAATTCTGGATTATCGAAATTGATCAGGGCATCTGACTTGATCTCTTCTTCAATTTCGTAAAAGTCATCAAATATTGGTGGTTTTCCATGATCCTCAAAGAAGTCATGGTCTACTTCATCATTCTCCACCGATTCATCTTTATTAGCAGCATCATTATCATCATAATTGCCCAAAGGACTTTGATCTTCTACTTCTCCATGCATTCCACCTGCGAATTCTTTATTTTCCAGAATTACTAAATGTTGCTGGAGTTGTTGGAGCTGCCGTATAAGATCTTCAACGATCAAACATTTCTGGACTTGCTGAAGTTACCGCCTGAGATCTTCAATGATCAAATCTCGTTCATCTCTTTGAGAAGGAGACAATTGGGTAGTAGAAGCAGCCTTGTGAGTACGACCAGCCATTGAACCAAAAGCTCTGATACCAATCTGATACCGGGCTGATACCGGGCTGCTGGATTGTAATAGATTAGGATAGGATTTTCAAGTTGATTATCAACTCAACCAATGGCTGGAACAAGTAAAATGGAACCTAACAAACACTCTTTGAAAGGGATAACAAGCTCACCACCAAAGTAAACACCAATGGGATACAGATAATTCACCACCCAAGGATGTAAACCAAGGATACAGGGCTTAAACTAACTCACCACTCTATGGAATCCACCAAGAGATACAGAGTTAAGGAGAAATCAGTATAAACACTGAAATTTCACTCAAATTCGAATTCAAAACTTCACTCCCTTGAATAAACAACTTTAGAACTTAAATAACTTGGAACAACCCTCCAAGCATAGGTAAAAGACAATAATTAAATGATTTCAACAATTACAGCTCAACTACTACATTGATAACTCATTTATTAACTAAGACTCATAAGTAAACTCATTAGGTAATAAAGGCACAACCAATTAAGCTAGAAATTCAAATTCCAACCAACTAAGCTAGAAAATTCAAATTCTAATGTGGACTTTAATGCAGCATTCATTATAAACCAGCTATGAAGAGATAGTCATAAATTCCTGCAGACAACTCCAAATAACACATTGACAAATGTTTTAGAAAGCTGACTTCAAGATCTTTTACAGCCATAAATCTTGACATTTAATTCTCTGCACAACAATATCAGTTCTTTTACGAAATTACCCCTCATTCTGGTTCATGTGCACTCTTGACCATTGGAATAATTTGCACCCCTTGATGATCTATCATGAATCCCATGGATTGCAACACTCCTGTGTCATTTTGTCTTATGTAAATATTGACCTATTTTTATTAAAATAATCTATTAGTTACATATATCAGAGTTTCAAATAAAATTTATGTTATTTAAAAATGAAAAGTTAGAGATGCGACTTATATGTAATATGATTCTTTCTTCCAAAGTTATCTAAAATAAATATATATAGGCTAGAAATCTTAAGTTCGTGCACTACTATCCTAAAGATTGTTGAAATATACAGTTGTAACTTAGGTCGAACAATACCATATACCTTAGTTGACATATGTTTTTTGATCTTGTTTGAGCTGTTCTTTATATCCTAAGAGCTCCTTTTATTTATGCAATGTGCCTATGAGGCTTGAAAATGCTTTGAGTTTATTAAATATGATTAAGTAATCTCCTTAGTCATTCAATTATTGTGGTAAGTATTTATTTATCTATTTGTGACTTTTTGTGAATGTGATAGTTTAATTGTGCAAAAGGTTCAACATGTAATTATTATAGGATATTATGAAAAATTTTGAAATTGAGTAATATTTCATAAAAAAAATTTTAACATTGTTGTATAAAATTTATTTTTTAAAGATATATTATGATATTATTATTTTATTATTTTATAATTGTTATCCTTTGACATAGTTAGGTGTATCGACATGAAAGGGAAAGATAGTAGAAGAGAAGCAGTTGTGAAAACAAATAAAAAGAAAAGAAATTCTTGGTTAAACTTTTGATAAATTTGTGTTTTATTTAATTATGTTCGAGGATGTACAATAAACATTGATAGATTTTATTTGAATGTGGTGTGTTATTTACTAGGGAGTTCAAAAAAATATGACCCGATCAAGTTTGATGGGGTTGATCGGGTTATAGATAGATCGTATTTTTAAAAAATAAAAAATCAGATTGAAAAAATCAAGTTTAAAGGGAATCGGATTGTAAATGGATTTTTTTAAGCAACCATCTAAAACCCGACATTATCGATATGTTTTGAAAAAATTAAAAATTTCCACGTGGTAATCTATCATTAGTTAAAAGCAAAATATTATCGTAAACCCGGCCACACCGGATCAGTTATATAAATTTAAAATTTCAACCCTAATTCCACTTATCTTCTCCTTCACAAAGTCTACAGCCTCTTCTCCTTTACAAACCCTAGCCGCCTACACCTCCTCCACTTCCGCTCACGGCCTTCGCTCTCCTCCCTCGCCCTAACCGCCTCTGCCTCCACTTTAGCTTGCACCTTTCGCTCTCCTCTCTTGCTTGCGATCGCCTCTACCGGCTTCCTCCTTGTCACATCTGTCCACCGCCTCCTTTGGGTGTTGTGGTTGTGTGGATCTACCAGTGGATAACGGCTTGTTGAACTATGAGTTTTAAAAAAGAAAAGTTTTGTTTTTTAATTTTGGTATTGTGGTTGTGTTAAACTCGATGTAATGGAGCATTTGGTGGTTGGATGTGCTAGGTTGCAGAGCTTTGGTGGTAGCGTTGCGGTTCAAATTGATGGTGGCTAAGGATTGGAGATGGACAGTGGGAGTTGAAAAAGAAAAACTGATTTTTTGCTTTTAATTAAAATTAGAAAAACAAATGGGCTGGTTTTACAGTGGTGTGGCATGGTTCTAGATAAAATTTTTTGATTTGTATTTATTAGTTGCCAGTGGTGCTAGGAACGAAGAGTTGAAAAAAAAAAGCCTTTATTTGTGGTTGTGAATCGAATGTTTTGTAACCTTTGCTGGTAAATTGCATCTAGTTTTTTGAGTTCTAATTTGCCGTTTTTTTTAAATTTTTTTATTTGTAGTTTTTGGAGATCATTTTCTGGATTTTTCAATAAATAGTTGGATTTTCTCCTTTTTGTCTATACTGAATTTTCTATAGTATTTATCATTATCATTTATCCATAATTTTTTTATATTTATTATTTTTCACAAGCCATATGCCATTTTCACAGCCAACTTCTATTTCATTGTTATTTAAATAAAATTATTTTATAATTATCTAACCTGATGAAGCTGACTCATTCGACTTGATTTGATGAGGCGGGTTAAGCATCGAGTATATCTTGATAAAAACCTGGAAACAGGTATAATTTTTCTAATTCGATGATATGTAGGTTGAGTTGGATTTGGCGAAACCTGACCTGACCAATGTTGTGCACTCCTATTATTTATAATATTATTTTGTGATGTAGTGAAACTAAGTTTCAAGAATTGAAAGAAAAGGGTAAGAAATGCGACAAAAAGTTAAGTACTTAATATTTAATTTTTTTTATTAGTATGACATGTTATTTTTCAAGGTCTAATAATAATACCTAACGTATTTGTGTGATACGATACTAGGAACGAAAATGGTTGGGTGAACTATGGCGCTCACTCTCTATTGATGAGAAGAGTAAATATAAATATTATGAAGTAAGTAATAAAGATGATGAAAATATGGTTCAAAAAAGCAAGGATGAACAATCGATTGAAGGGTATACATCAATTAAAACTAGTTGTACTCCTAGGCGATTAGCAGTCTAGGTTAAAAATTTTTCTGAAGAAAAAATGCTATTCATGAATTAAGACTTGGAAGTCTTTTATACATTAAAGTGTGCCATATAAGAAGAAGGTTGTGTGGGTGGTTAATTGATAGGTTTGATCCTTTCAATTCATGTGTTGAATTACGTGGTAAAATATTTAAGATTAAACCCAAGGAGACTGAAGAAGTAATGGATATTCAAAATGGTGGGCAAGAGTTGAAAACAGTGGCCGTTCTCGATGACAATAATGACATTGTGAGATATTGATGTTGTAATAAGAAAGGTCATATTTCCGTAAAAGAGTTTGAGGAGTATTCAAATAGTGCCACGGAAGTTAGTGATGAGTTCAAAATTAAATTTTTCTTGTTTACCATGGCAAATCTTATTTCACTTAGATCGGGTAACTATTTGAAGTGGAATTGTGAACTGTTTGTTGAATATGAATAGTATTTTTTCATGCTCTCAAATGATACCGCCGGAATTACTGTTTATTCTGCCGGTTTTGCGAGTCAGCTTTGAAATTTACACATATTGTAAATCAAAGCACGCTAATCAAACTTTCCTTCTTGAGCCTTTCGAGATTTCGACCGAAAAACGTTCAAATCTGCAGAAAAAGAGAATCAGTTTTCACTATTCACTACCGCGGAGCGGCGAGTGAGTAGTCACCGCCGGCTTGCTCGCCTTCGTCTCGGCCCGTTCTGCAAATCTTCCTTCAGCGCCGAAACCTGTTTCTTCCGTCTTCAGCCCCATTCACGGAGTTTTTTATATACTGTTCATCGCCGCTTTTCTATCGGACGGCGAGTGGACCGTCACCTCTGTCACAACGGTGTAGATCAAGAGAGGGCGATTAACTTTCCCTTCTGCAGTATCGTCGAATTCCCAGTATTTCTCCCGAAAACGCATTTTCATTTTTGGGAATACTATTTACGACAGCGGCGGTACTGTTCATCCGGTGATACTATTCATCGATCCTGCCAGGTTGCTCCTCGGCCTATTACATGCATATTTGCTTCTTGGACGACTCCCAAATTCCTTGCGGATAATTAAATCTAAGGAGCGACGTGAATGAGAACTTCTCATCGGTTTTATTTCATGCCCGTTTTCGGTGACTAGTTTGCACTTCTAATTCCTTTGACTCACCTACTATTATTGCTGAGTTTTGCTGTGGAATTTTTTCTGGATTGAATTGTGTTGACTTGAATTTAATTGTTATATTTTTACTTGTCCTGTCAAACCAACATTTCCCGCCATGTCCACCAAACCCACATCGAACACTACCAACCAAACATAACACCTACATCATACTAACCGATCACGCCCACCAACTAAGACCTCCTTCCCCACCAACCAACCTCCTCCCCCACCTAACAATGCTAAGAGCAAACTTCCTCAAACTCAAGGCTCTTGGGTTGATAGGGTCCGAGTAACTGAGGCAAGAACCAGATTCAGTCATGACTCGGTAACCCAGAAGGTTCCGGGTTCTATTCTTGAACTGCTAGATGAGTTGATCGATGATGATGCATCCGAGTGGCTGCGTTGTATCGTGGGTTTTTTTCCAGGCTATGACATGCCTTTTCATGATGCACGGTCCATTGCCATGCGTGCTTGAAAAACTAGCGGATTGGAGGATGTTCGTTCCACTGGAACGGGTTTTCTGATTTTTCACTTTAGGACCGAGGATGAGGTCCATGATATTTTAGAGAGAGGGCCATGGATGTTTGGCGGGAAGAACATTATCCTGCAGCAGTGGAATCCACACTTCTCTTTTGATAAAAATCGGATTTCTAGGATTCCGGTTTGGATTAGACTGCATGGATTGCCTTTTCCATTATGGTCAACCAGGGCTCTTAGCAGCGTTTCTAGCATGGTCGGGAGGCCCCTTTCATGTGACAAGATGACTTATGAGCGGACCCAGTTGTCTTATGCTCGGGTTTGTGTTGAGTTAGATGCGGAGCATTCTCCAGTGCATGATATTAAAATCCGATGCAAGTTATCCTCTGAGCCTATCAAGATCAGAGTAGAATATGAGTGAAAACCGAAGCGCTGTTCCAAGTGTTGTTTATTTGGCCATACTTGTCCTGTACCTGATGTGCCCTCTGCTCCTACAGAGGCCGAGGCTCCAGTTTCTGATGCAGCCTTCGTCTTGAAAGGCAAGGAGAACACTGATGAAACTGCTATTGCAACAGCAGTTCATATTGAGACTAATAAGGAACAAATTATTGCTGCTGATGTAATTCCAGTTATACGCGACAAGGGTAAAGGTATTGCTACTGATTCCACACCAGCCAGACCTCTTGCTCCACTATCTTCAGATGCAATGACTACAGCAAAAGATTCGATGACTAAGATCTTTAGTAAGATGAGCCAGGTTACAACCAATGGTTCAGGTTCTGAGTCTGATCCTAATTCTGATTCGGATTCACTATTTCATATTGAAGCATAGCAGGATCAGATATTGAAGTCCACAGTGGAGTCTGATCATATCCCTCCTGCTGGTAAAGATAAAAATGCTCAGAGTAAAAAGGGTGGCAATGGGGGTAGAGGGGGCAAGCACCCCAGATGATTTCTTTATTGAATTATGAGTTTTTCCAGTTTCCTATGATAGGAAGTTGGAGTATTAGAGGCCTTAATGGCTTCTCTATGCAGCGGGCAGTTAGAAACTGGATTTCTAAGTTTTCTTTAGGTTTGATTGGTCTTCTAGAGACTAAGGTTGATCAACGACACCTTACTTCAGTTGTTTCGGATATTTGTCCTTCTTGGAAGTTCTTATCCAATGCCACTGAGTCCATTGCTTGCAGAGTTTTGGTGTGTTGGGATCCTACTTTGTATAGTTTGAGTGATTTGCAGCTTTCTCCACAATGGATCGTTTGTCGGGCTACTAGATTATCAGATGGGGTTTCTTTTGGATTGATCTTTGTTTATGGTTCTAATGATCCAGGTGTTCGTCGGCAATTATGGGACTTTCTCAGAGCTTAGTCCATGGGTTTCGGTGACTTACCATGGTTGGCATTAGGTGATTTTAATGCGATTTTATGCTCGTCGGATAGAGTTGGAGGGGATCAGGCTTGGCATGGTTATATGGATGAATTTGGTCAGTGTGTTCATGATGCAGCATTGATCACGGTACCATCTTTTGGGCTTCAGTATACTTGGCATAATGGGCGGCAGGGAAAGGATACTATTCTTCGGACTCTTGATTGGAGTTTTGGCAGCGCTTCATGGTTCTTGACTTGGCCAAACACAACTTCTGAGATACTTCCACAGGATGTTTCTGATCACAGTGCTATGGTCATCAAGTTTGGAAATCAACGTAGGCACACCTCGAGGCCTTTTAAGTTTTTGAACTTTTGGGCTGATCGAGAGGATTTCTTGGAGATTGTGATGCGTTCGAAACCAGCAAATACTAGTCGCACAAGTAATAAAGTGATAAGTAAGATATCGTTCTCACGAGGATTAATTCTAATTAAATTTGTTATTCGAAAGCGAAAACAGAATAAATAGGGGGTTTTGTTGATTGATTAACTAAACTCAATACGAAAGCAAATGAAGAATAATACAATGCAAAGTTAAATCAATTGAGAGATACACAATGAAAGAAATCTGTTAAGGGATTATTCTCTACTACAAGATATGGATTTGCGAATTAATCACAGAATTGTCATCCAATTACACCATTGAAATTATCAACCGTAGATAACAACAAGCTCTGTTATCCCAATCTTTCCTTACTTTGTTGTTAAATAAATCAGGCTCTTTATTTAATCTCTATCCATTAAACAACCTAGAACAAGCTCTCTAAATTTAATTCAATGGATGCATTATGAAAAGAAAGACAGGTTGATCTAGCAATAAACACACAAGCTCGGATTATTTAACTTAGGTTATATTCTCCAATTGCAATCTCTGATCACAATTTTGCTACTAATGATTAGAAATTCAAAACAATTACGGATCAAGATTTCTAGTCTAGCAATAAATCACAACCAGATTATATTCAGTTGGCCACTCAAATACAATCAGCAAGCAATCATAAGCATTAAATATGGGAGAATACAAGCAACTTCAATTAGAGAAGTGGATAACAATTCCTTACACAATCAACTTACAAAAACCATATCAGGGGCTTTGAAATCACCCTCAACCAATTCAGATTCAGTTACACATGTTTAAGAACGTGGTAAAATACAATACAACATGGAGACATTCAGAAAATGAAAGGGAAGGGAAAAACTTAGCAAATTTGATGTAATTCTCTTTGGATTGTAGTTCTTCCTCTTTCCAAGCTTCCTTTCTCCTTCAAGAACTCCAAGAGATGAAAGAATTCCAGAGCTGCAGCCTCCACCACGTTCTCCCCTCTTCAAGTTATGAAAATAAAACCCTAAAATGTGTTTAAATACTCTGCTACAGTGACTTGCTGATAAGTGTCTATTTATATATCATTTTCATATCAATTCGTCCATGTTTCCTTGCTATATTCCTTGGTATTTTTATGTTTTTGTGTGGTTTTGATGTTTGTAGGAGTTTTGGAGCAACTTGCACAAAAAAGGAGTACAACCCTTCATTTTCACCTCTGCTAGTCAACCATCTTCTCGGATTTAATTGTATTGATATACAATGAACCCAATGACATATCATATACCGTTGAAAAGCTCTCGAAGTCTACTTTTTGGAGAAATTTACGGTTTATGAATCCATTCAGTGTACCGAAAGTTGTAATCAAAACAGTGTGATAAGTGTAGAAATATAATTCCACACATCACTGTAGCATGTATAATACGGGACACTGTAGCACGTTACTGTAGCAGAGTATTTAAACACATTTTAGGGTTTTATTTTCATAACTTGAAGAGGGGAGAACGTGGTGGAGGCTGCAGCTCTGGAATTCTTTCATCTCCTGGAGTTCTTGAAGGAGAAGGAAGCTTGGAAAGAGGAAGCACTACAATCCAAAGAGAATTACATCAAATTTGCTAAGTTTTTCCCTTCCCTTTTCATTTTCTGGAATGTCTCCATGTTGTATTGTATTTACCACGTTCTTAAACATGTGTAACTGAATCTGAATTGGTTGAGGGTGATTTCAAAGCCCCTGATATGGTTTTTGTGAGTTGTTTGTGCAAGAAGTTGTTATCCAATTCTCTAATTGAAGTTGCTTGTATTTTCCAATGTCTAATGCTTATGAATGCTTACTGGATTGTATTTGGGTGGCCAACTGAACATAATCTGGATATTGTCTATTGCTAGACTAGAAATCTTGATCCGTAATTGTCTTGAATTTCTAATCCTTAGTAGCAAATTGTGATCAGAGATTGCAATTGGAGAATACAACCTAAATTAAATAATCCGAGCTTGTGTTTTTATTACTTAGATCAACCTATCTTTCTTATCGTAATGCATCCATTGAATTAAATTTAGAGAGCTTGTTCTAGTTGTTTAATGGATAGAGATTAAATAAAGAGCCTGTTTTATTTAACAACAAAGTAAGGAAAGATTGGGATAACAGAGCTTGTTGTTATCTACGGTTGTTAATTTCAATGGTGTAATTGGATGACAATTCTATGATTAATTAGCAAATCCATATCTTGTGGCAGAGAAGGATCCCTTAACCAGGTTTCTCTCATTGATTTTTCAATCTGTTTTAATTTGTATTGTGTTATTCTTTACTTGCATTAATATTTCATCAAGTTAATCAATCAACAAAACCCCCCTCATTTAGTTTATTGTTGCTGGAAATAACAAATTCAATTAGAATCAATCCTCGTGGGAACGATATCTTACTTATCACTTTATTACTTGTGCGACTAGTATACTTGCTAGTTTCGAACGCATCAAGTTTTTGGCGCCGTTGCCGGGGATTGATTTTCTAATCGATTTGTTATTTTGTTTTCATTGTTGATTCATATTTTTTTTGTTTTTCTTTTCTGATTGTTTGTGTTTAGACAATATGGCAGTAAACTTCTATCAATTCAGTAGCGGATTTGAGCCACAAGTACCATGGAGAGTAAATGAGGTAAGCACTCCGAATATTGAACAACAACTTTCTGAGCTAACCTCTCTTGTGAAAAACATGGCTGTAGGAGATATGCAAAAATCTTATGAATGTGGGATATATTCTACGATGGAGCATCCAATCGACATGTATCCAACTTTACAAGAAGAATATATGAAACAAGCCAATGCCATGGGTGGATTTCCAGGACAAACGAGCCAATGGTATGATCCTTTCTCTAGCACTTACAATGCTGGATGGGAAGATCAACATAATTTCAGTTACTGGAATCATCAACCAATCACTCCAAATGTGATACCAAATCGGCCACAAGTTTCAATCAGCCTAGAGTGCAGCAACCTTTTCAAATGCAACCACCACCAATGCCACATCCAGCACCGCAACCAGCTTCGCAAAACTCAGGTATGTCTCTCGAAGATATTGTTAATGCACTTGCCACTAACACAATGCAATTCCAGCAGGACACTGGGGCAAGTATCCAAAACCTGGCAAATCAAATGGGACAATTGGCTACTAGCATGAGCAAATTCGAGGGCCAAGACTCAAAAAAATTATCTTCTCAAACGGTGATCAATCCCTGTCTCTTATACACATCTAGAGGAAGATGTGAGCCACAATCACAACTACTTGTATATTTGAATGTGTGTTGTTGTTGTCGAACTGTCTCTTATACACATCTAGATGTGTATAAGAGACAGAGATGACACCACTTCCACTATGAACAAAACATCATCTTCTAAGGTAGACCTTGAAACTCAAATTCCTTCTTATGTTACTCCTCCATCATTTCCTAGCAGATTTGCAAAATCAAAGGAGGAACAAGAACAAAAAATCCTGGAAATTTCTCACAAAATCGAGGTAAATATACCACTTCTGGATGCTATTGAGCAAGTACCTCGTTGTACAAAATTTCTCAAGGAGTTATGCACCAACAAGAGAAAGTTGAAGGGAAATGAGAAAGTAAGTGTGGGGGAAAATGTTTCAGCTGTAGTGCAAAGAAAAATTCCTCCAAAATGTAAAGATCCAGGTACGTTCATCATTCCATGCACCATTGGTAATACCAAGTTTGAAAGAGCTATATTAGATTTAGGAGCATCTATTAATGTCATCCCATATTCTATCTATGCTTCTTTAAATCTTGGACCTTTTGCGAAAATTGGTATTACCATTCAGTTTGCTGATCATTTTAATGCATATCGCAAAAGAGTTGTGGAAGATGTTCTTGTGCAGGTGAATCAATTGGTTTTTCCAGTAGACTTCTATGTCCTTAAAATAGAGGATGAGACATCTCCTAATCCAACACCGATTCTTTTAGGGAGGCCATTCTCGAAAACTGCTAGAATCAAGATTAATGTTCATTATGGCACTCTCACCATGGAATTCGATGGCGAGGTGATTCGTTTCAATATTTTTGAGACAATGAGGTATCCTAGTGAATTGCATTCTGTTTTTGCAGTTGATGTTATCGATTCTTTGCCACAACAACATTTTGAGTTAACTCACAATGATGGATTAGAAGTGGTTTTTAGTGAGCACATAGGGACAGAAAATTACAAGGAATCAAGAAGGTTGATACAAGCGTCCAAAGAAATGGAGGAAGCTGTGGCAAGCTTAGATGAGACCATAGCTATAACCACAAATAGATCATTTGAAGCTTGGATTCTTGGATAAGAATGATCCTTTGCCAGTTACAATAGAAATGGGCCTTGCACCACTACAAGAAGAGAAACTCGTCCGAGTACTTAGAGATCACAAAACAGCTATTGGGTGGACGATTGTTGACATCCAAGGCCCAGCCATCTGCATTGACCGTATCTTGTTGGAAAAAGGATCCAAGCCCACTAGAGAAGCACAGCGAAGATTGGACCCTGCCATGATGGAACCAACGTCGGGCTGAGGACGTTAAACCAAGCGCTTATTGGGAGGCAACCCAATATGTTTTGAAAAATAATAAAAAAAAGAAGAAAAGAAAAATAAAATGAGGTAATAATGATCGATTTTTGTGTCTCGAGGAGATTCCTTTCGTAGGCCATCAAATTGATCAGGTTTTATCTCTCTTTGCCATCTGTCTTATTTGTTTTTATATTTCTTTTACTTGTTTTTGACTTTTGTTTGCTATTGTGTTGTTATCTCTTTTATGTGTCTTTAGTTTCGTTTTTGCTCTTTTCTTTTCCTTTCTTTTGTTTAATTTGATTACTCTTGCTTTGAGCTCATTTGTGCAGCAGCTTGTGGAAACATCCAAACGGAAGTTGAAGTCATTCGCCAAAGGTTTGAAACGTGCATATCTTGGAGAAAAACAAACCTGATCGCATTATCGGTAATATCTCTTCTTTTCTCCTCTTCAATGGATGCCGATATCTTTCTGTCGAACCTTCGTAAATATTTTCCTTCACTTCCTCAAAATGCTGTGTTTAAAATTTATAAAGTACGGATGACTAGACTTTGGGCATTGATGCTCCTAAATGTGCCTGCTGATATCCGATGGCTTATCGAAGCCAAGGTGAGATTGTCCGGTGAGCCGGACATTAATCTCGCAAAATACATGCCTGGTCTAGGAAAGAGCTACTACGCCAAGAGGCGAAGAGCGAAAAGGTTACAAGTATGTTATAAATGTGCTAGATGGAATTGTAACCAGACTTGTCGTTCATTAGTTTTGCGTCCAGGAATAGAGAAGATAAACTTTCATTTATTAAGAATGGTTTGAGTAATGAGTCGCTGGATAATGTTTTGTTAACTCTAGAGTCACATTCTTGTGGACATGTTCAGCGTGAATTGCTTAATCTATGGACACAATTTCGTGATGAATTGCAGTGTTATAGTCTAGGGAATCTGACTAAAAACGACCCTGTTTGCCGTTTATAAGAAAACTGGATGGGAAGCAAATCCCCGACTCATAGAAGGCGTTTCAGCCGTTACTGGACGTAAAACCAGAGGAAGATGTGAGCCACAATCACAACTACTTGTATATTTGAATGTGTGTTGTTGTTGTAGAATTTTTTTTCTTGTTTCGTTTGATCTGATTATCAATGTTGTTTTTGTGTTGTTGTTGTTTGTTGATTTTGTTTGTTTTAATTTCAAGTTTTCTTTTTGACAAACCATATGACTACCCTATGGCATAAGTACACGTGGGAGACAAGTGTGGAGGTTTTGTCAACCTCCACCGAAAGTGTATCTCTATTTTTTATGCTTCACGTGGGAGACAAGTGTGGGGGTTTTGTCAACCCCCGCCGAAAGTGTATCTCCATTTTCCATGCTTCACGTGGGAGACAAGTGTGTAGGTTTTGTCAAACCTCGCCGAAAGCATATCTCATTTTTTCAAATCTTGGGGCGATAAATCTGCATCGAGCAACCCCCACCGAAAGTATGTCCCCATGTGTCAAAATTTGAGAGTTTTATGGGTGTATATATACATTCTGCATATTTTCATATGTCATTCCCTAACCTGTCTTGCAATTGAAAAGCATAATATCTAACGTGTCTTACACAAGATTAGAGCACTTGTAGAAATGGAGAAAACACAATTTCGGCGATTCCGCAATATATGCGTATTTTGCGGATCGCAATTTGGTAAAGATGGAGAGTTTTACGCACAGCACTCTTTGATCGTGGTAGGACATTAGCTGCGCGGGGTATTAAATTTTGATTATGGAGGGTAGTCTTGGGTTAATGGGGTGGTGTGTCAACGCTGCATCCCTTATGAGGGAGCAAAGTTCTTGGCATTATCCCTAAACAATTAGCTGTACGAGATATCGTAGGCAACACAATCGGGGAAGAGTTACAGGTCTCTAGTATGCATGAGCGAATTGCACATATGGTTGTTAAGTCTAATGCATTTATAGCTTTGCCGGGTGGTTATGGTACATTAGAGGAGATATTTCAAATCACCTCTTGGGCACAGCTAAACTCCATCGGAAACCCATTGGTTTGTTAAATGTTAATAATTTTTTTGATGGTTTGTTGTCCTTTCTTGATCAAGCTGTAGAAAAAAACTTCATCTCACCATCGGCGAGGCAAATCCTGTTTACAGCTTCAAGTGCAGGGGAGTTAATTGACAAACTACAAGAATTTGTCTATTCGCCTGATCCAACAATGGCTCGGATAAATTGGTTTGGAGAAGGCAACAAAAGGCGTCAACTGGATTTAACCCTCCATCTTTAATCTCTATTTGCTGGTTTGCTTCGTTTTTGTTTGCTTTCTTTTTAGTGTGTTTATTTGAGATTTTTCATGTCGTTTCTTTTGAGCTTTTTTAGGTTATTTCGTTCGTCCCAGGTAATATTTTCTAATCTCGGTTTTTAGAGTGGTGGCTTAAAAAGTTCAAGTTCTCTTGAAACACATTCTGGATCTCTTCAATCCATAATGGCTGAATAAGGAGGCTAACTTCTAAACTTTTTAGACCCATTCTAACTGACGTGTTTTTGTTTGCTGGCTTGTTGGACTTTGTTATTTTATGAGTAAGTTTAGTTTTATGTAATTTAGAGTTGTTATGTGTTTTTGTCTTTATCAGTTTCGATTCAAAAAAAAAAAATTTGTGGAAAAACCTGAGAATGCAGAATATGGGGTTTCTTTAGCCCTTGAAACGCATTCTCTCTAAATAAATCTGTAGTTTATTTATTTCATGTTATTTGAAGTGTCTTGTTTCTTGTTTTGTTCTTTCATAAGAAAGGTATATAGGCTTGAAACCTTAAGTCTGCGGGCTACTGGTCCTAAGGATTGTTGAAATATACAATCTTGACTCAGGTGTAACAACGCCACGTACCTCTTTTCTTGCATTTTGTGTGTCCATGATAAGATAATGATTGAATTAAGAATAACTCTTGGAAAATGATAAATGATGCATGGATCTGTGTGCTTAAAATGTTTATTGGTTTTCGCTTTGCTTTTGATTCCTTGCACAACATTGAGCACTGAGCTATTATCACTGATTTATTTGTTCACTTAGAGAAAGTTTATGTAATTTAAATGTTTCTTCAGATTTCAATGAATTCTAGAACTTGTTTGATGGTCACTCGAGGCGAAATCCTAGACTGTGCAACATTGGGGAAATGATTTAGGCCATCTTTGGACCGTTTGGGCCTTAATAGCCAACCTTGACTGAAATTGATCCCTAGTTACCCCTTTGAGCCTTTGTAAGCCTTTTTCTTTGTTAACTCACTAAAAGATTTCCTAACCTCAAATGAATTTATTCCAAACAGTTTATCCCTTACCTATGAGCATGTAGATCGTTCACAATTAAATTCTGAGCTCTGTTCTGGTTTTGGGAAGTTAGAGGAGGTTGGGATGTGTCATGAGCAATGCAAGTGAGTTCTATTATGTTTGAAAAAAAAAAGAAAAAAACAAAAAAAAGCCAATCTGTACTTATCGTCCACGTAGTTACACATTGAGGACAATGTGTTGTTTAAGTGTGGGGGAGGGGAAGTGTAATAAAAAAAAAAGAAAAAAAAAGAAAAAAAAAAGAACAAAAGAGGAAGAATAAGAGATCTATACCCTTAAGTCTTCTTAAAAAGAATGAAACAACAAAGTGTGGGGGTGTAGTTTTCTTTTGTTTTCTGCCAAAAAAAAAAAAAGAGATTGAGTGTTCTAAATAAGTTTGGGGGAGTAACCTGGTGAATTGAAATAAAGTTTTGTTATAGGCTTGAGCTCTACATAGTCTTGAATGATTTATGTGTTTGTGGGTGATTTGAGCCAAATTATTATCCTTTATCATACCTTCACCCAAGCCAAGCGTTACAAGCTTAATAAAGTCCTACATGATCCTTGGTGTTGTGCATGTCTACATTAGTGGAGAGTGACTTGAAAAGCAGGCCTATGGAGTTCATTTATACACACATCTTTACTATTAAATATGATTCACTTTTATGCATAAACTCATCCGGGTTACAATTGATTAGGTGAGAATGGCTCTACACACACACACTTGAGGAATTGAAGTGAAGCGAAACTTATCTTTGAGATAAAATTCTTGATCAAGTGCATTATTTTGAAGTTTTCCTTGGGTTATAATTAAGTACAAGTTTTGAGGCCTATTTTCAAGATGAAGCATTTGTGTGTTTTAATTTTTTGTTGATTCGGTTTCGGTTTAGTTTTATTTCATATTGTCGTAGTTGCTCGAGGACTAGCAAAGTCTAAGTGTAGGGGAATTTGATAAGTGTCGATTTATATATCATTTTCATATCAATTCGTCCATGTTTCTTTGCTATATTCCTTGGTATTTTTATGTTTTTGTGTGGTTTGATGTTTGTAGGAGTTTTGGAGCAACTTGCACAAAAATGGAGTAAAACCCTTCATTTTCACCTCTGCTAGTCAACCATCTTCTCGGATTTAATTGTATTGATATACAATGAACCCAATGACATATCATATACCGTTGAAAAGCTCTCGAAGTCTACTTTTTGGAGAAATTTACGGTTTATGATCCATTCAGTGTACCGAAAGTTGTAATCAAAACAGTGTGAGAAGTGTAGAAATGTAATTCCACACATCACTGTAGCATGTATAATACGGGACACTATATCACGTTACTGTAGCAGAGTATTTAAACACATTTTAGGGTTTTATTTTGATAACTTGAAGGGGGGAGAACGTGGTGGAGGCTTCAGCTCTGGAATTCTTTCATCTCTTGGAGTTCTTGAATGAGAAAGGAAGCTTGGAAAGAGGAAGAACTACAATCCAAAGAGAATTACATCAAATTTGCTAAGTTTTTCCCTTCCCTTTCTTTTTCTGGACTGTCTCCATGTTGTATTGTATTTACCACGTTCTTAAACATGTGTAACTGAATCTGAATTGGTTGAGGGTGATTTCAAAGCCCCTGATATGGTTTTTGTTAGTTGATTGTGTAAGGAATTGTTATCCAATTCTCTAATTGAAGTTGCTTGTATTCTCCCATATTTAATGCTTATGATTGCTTGCTGATTGTATTTGAGTGGCCAACTGAATATAATCTGGTTGTGATTTATTGCTAAACTAGAAAGCTTGATCCGTAATTGTCTTGAATTTCTAATCATTAGTAGCAAAATTGTGATCAGAGATTACAATTGGAGAATATAACCTAAGTTAAATAATCCGAGCTTGTGTTTTTATTGCTTAGATCAACCTATCTTTCTTATCATAATGCATCCATTGAATTAAATTTAGAGAGCTTGTTCTAGGTTGTTTAATGGATAGAGATTAAATAAAGATCCTGTTTTATTTAACAACAAAGTAAGGAAAGATTGGGATAACAGAGCTTGTTGTTATCTACGGTTGATAATTTCAATGGTGTAATTGGATGACAATTCTACAATTAATTCATAAATCCATATCTTGTGGTAGAGAAGGATCCCTTAACCAGGTTGCTCTCATTGATTTTTCAATCTGTTTAAATTTGCATTGTATTATTCTTTACTTGCATTAATATTTCATCTAGTTAATCAATCAACAAACCCCCTCATTTAGTTTATTGTGGCGTTCGTGAATACAAATTCAATTAGATTCAATCCTCGGTGGGAACATATCTTTACTTATCACTTTATGTACTTGTGCGACTAGTATACTTGCTAGTTTCGAACGCATCACTTTGCTACAGTACCCCGTAATTATACATGCTACAGTTGGGCTGTGGAAATTATAGTTCTATAATCTCACACTGTTTTGATTAGAACTTTTGGTACACTGAATGGATTTATAAACCGTAAATTTCTCCAGAAAATAGACTTCGAGAGCTTTCAAACGGTATATAACATGTCTTCGGGTTCATTGTATATCAATACAATTAAATCCGAGAAGATCACTGACTAGCAGAGGTGAAAATTAATGGTTTTACTCCATTTTTGTGC
>SNVD02011098.1:0-54896 GCA_013180625.2 Boswellia sacra
TTCTAGTGCAATTGTAATATACATATATATATACATATATTTAGTTATATATATATAAGGACAATAATTTTGAAGATTTAAAAAATTATTTATTATGAATTGCTATAATAATTTAAAAATATTTTGAATTTATTATAAATCTGTTATAAATTACAATAAATATTTTTTCATAAATTTATTATAAACTACTATAAATAATTTATAAATTTATCATAAAATGTATTAATAAAGTTATAATAAATTTATTAATAATTTTATTGTATGCTATATTGGAAAGGTCAGATGCATAAATGTTTTTTCTTTTAAATCACATTTTTATTACAAAGAAATCATTCTTGCACATATACAGAATGTTGTTTTCTGTTTCGTTAGATTTAATTTAGTTTTTACGGAATCTAAATTAGGGATTTAAGTTTCCGTCGGATTTGTGAATTTATTCTGTGTTTCTAGGGATTTGTGGTTTGATGTATATGAAAATTGTGAAAACCGACGGTTTCATCGCGAGGTAGACGATGGCGAGTGTCAGATTTATCTCGACTCCACTCGACACTCGACACTTACTTGTCGAGTCGTGTCGGATTCACAATCGACTCTCAATATCAGTATATTTTTGAAGACATCGAGTGTCGGATGCTTCATCCGACACTCGACACAAGCTTTCATCCGACATGTCGAGTGTCAGATACGTGGAAACTGATATATAGATGTCTCAAACCATGTATTCGACACTCGACATGTCGAATGAAAGCTTGTGTCGAGTTTTGTTGAGCGTTTTGTTAGGTTGCTTGTTTTAACTTTGTTTTTTTGCCTTTTTGCATCACATTTACTAAGGGCCCCTAATTGTGTCCATTTTTTCAATTTTTCTAAAAAAATAAACAAACATGCAAGAAGAAAACAAACCTACTATCATAAATATCTAATAAAACATGAGAATTGAAGAAAAATTTGATGACTGATGCTAGACCAATATTACGAATTTTATATAATAGTGTAAACAAAGTTACAAAACAAGGCAAGACTGTGCTATTCCCAAAGCAAGCTGATTGAAGTTTCATTATAATACATAGAGAAATAATTTCATTTGCTGCTTAGGCTTGGTGCATCACAAACAGCTAGGCATGAGTTAATGCTGCGCAAGGAAACAAGCAATTGAAATTTCATTTATATTGTCTCGAAAATATTAAAAAATTAATTTTAATTATTTATAATTTAATTAAAATATTAAAAAATATGAAAAGTTATTTAAAATTATTTTTTAAAATATTAGTTAGCTTGAATTTAAGATTTTTTAGTTTTAATTAAATATTTATATGATATTGTTTGTAAATTATTTTAATTTATTATAAAGAAATTAACCCAATCCAATTTGGTCTTTTAATGAACACAAGTTTCTTTTTAAATACCATTTTCACATTAAAATTTAAATTTAACTAAGTTAAATTTTTGCCACAAATATCTTTCTTTTCAAAAAATTAATTCTATTAAAAATATTATATAATTAAATAATTAGTATTTTATTTCTAAATTTAGATAAAATTTCTTGAAAAAAATCAAATATTAATATACAATTAAGCTTTTAACATTATATATATTTTCTAATAGTACGAACTTATCTGTAAACTTTATATTTGTATCAAACTCTCGTATTTTCATAGCATTACTTAAAAAATTTAGTATATTATCTAACTAATTTTAGTTTTTATAACAATCTATTTTATTATTTTTTTAAATTAACAATATTATTTTATTCATGTGATTTTAATTTTAGGCATGCCTACTAGAAAATATAAATCTACATATGAAAAATTAAGAAAAAATTTGGAAACTAAGTTGAAGCCTAAATCAGAGCCTCCTGATAAATATGTAAAAGAATAAAACAAAATTATATTAACATAAAATAAAAATGAAATAAATAATACCAACAAAAAATGATAATTGTTACACAATAAAATCCCTTAAGCAAGCGTTGTAAAAAACACAACTAAATATCATAAGATTACCAATCAAGAATCCTGAATTCTCATTCTAAGCATAAATAGGTTCAAGATTTCATTCAAATTTCAATAAAAATAAAAAGTTTACTCACACTAAACATTATGCCACTTCATGAATTTTTTAATAATTGTTGTAGCCTAGCACATTTATATATTATACTAAGAAGATCATTTGATAAGAAAGTAGCAGGTCACATGTTGATATTATTTTAATGCACAGATATGTACTAGAGATTGCAACCACAAGTTAATATTATTTTGAATTTACGTATTAGTAATATGGACATAATTACATTATTTATATTTGGAAGTTATATAACATTATTTATATTTGGACATAATTACATTATATTTAAAGGCTGTATAAGTTTTACTATGTCAAGCCCGCTTATAAAAAATTGGTGCGCGCTAAAGCAGTGCGACAAATTTTCTAAAAATTTAGAACTCTAAAGTATAAACAAAAACCCATTCATTTTTTAATACATGAAGAGTTTTTCTCACTCAATTATGTTTTTATCTCTACCCACTGTTGTTTTTAGAACAAGTTCAAAGTCTCTTAAACAAAGAAGAAAAAGTTATTCAGCAAAAGCTACAGGTTGACCCCAAGTCTTAATTTAATAAAGAAATAAGGTGAGATCTTTTTATATCTCAATGATCTTGTTTCCCATTTTTCCTCTTTGGTGAAGTTCTATTTCTATATTTAGTTTAACCTAAACGTTTGGGATTCTCCTATTATTCCTTGTTCTTACGTCTTTATTCGTTGATAGAATTTCTTGCTCACTCGGTCACTCTTTTTACCTCTTTCAACTCTGGGTTTTGCTCTTCTATAGGTCTGGTTTTCTTTATTAATATGAGTGATTTTTCTTATATGTGCGTGTGTGTGTGTGTGTGTTTATATGGTTTTATCGATATGGAATGGATTGTATAATTAAAGTGCTTCAAAAATAATGCACATATGTGACATTGATATGAGTTTGTGTTCCCATTTTCATTTGCATGAGTGACAATAATGTACTGTTAAACAGATTTTGTGTTTCTTTTTTCCCTTTTTATGGTGTTGATCATATATAGGTTTAGCTAGTATAAAAAACAGGGGATTGTTGTTCATATATTAAACAATGTATAAGTGAATGTTTGTTGGTGCTTTTATTATATTCGTAAGCTTTTCTAAGGCTTCTAGCTATTATGTCCCAATAACACGTAAAACACATTAACTTTAATAAACAAATCTATGTCAATGTGCCGTAATTTTATTATAAAAAAGTTAATTGTTCTTATCGCCCTAATAGACTATGTAATCAGATTGCATTAATTATAAAATAACTTGATTTGATAATTTTTATTTTCTACAGGCTTTGTTTCAACAGATGATTAATGATTATTAATTATATTTTTTCCTCTTTCAAAGATTCTAGATTAAGCAAAAGATTGAGATCAAAGGAAATTTCTTGTTTTAAGAACATGAGTCAACTAGAGGTAAGCCGTGAAATTCTTTTCTTTTCAAGCTAATTAGTTATATACACATGTACAATATGAAAACTAACTTTAGACCTCTTTCAAATCTATTAAATTGATTTATTAATTTGTTATACAGAGCTCCAAACAATCTTTGAAAAGGAAAAGGAATGGAATGTTAAGAAAGGATAGGACTAAGAGTATTACATCTAATGTTGACTTAAATCTATTAAACGAGGATTCAAGTGGTTTTACATCAGATAGTATCGATAAATCATTTGATGATGATGTGCCTACTTCTAATATGGAGTCAGAAAAATCTAAAAGGACTCAAGGTCCTACAACGTGTCTTGACATAGCAAAAGAGAATGGAACAAAGTTAGAATTACAGGTAAATAGCGTGGGCCAGCCTATTGGAAGGAACTCAAAAAAATATTCATCATATTTGGGACTTTAGCAAATAAGTTGGTGTCCATAAATGTTGATGATTGGAGGGATGTTGACAAAAAGGACAAGATGTTAATTTTGGAAGCAATGGAGGTAAACAAATATAAGCTCTTTTTTTATGTACTTTCAATTTAAAAACTGGTTATTGTTACTTTTGTAACACTTGAATATTTTTTTGTAATTTTTAGCAAAAGTTTAAATTGGAAGGAACAGCAATAAAATGATATACTCTACAAATGGCTGGAAAGATTTGGAGAGCATATAAATCAAGGTTGTCTAAAAAATTAGATAATAAACCAAACCACATTTTAGCTGAGCATAGGAGACTTTTGTTAAGAAAAGGACCTTTAAAGCATTCAAGGTAAGTTATATTACTTTCTTTTGTAACTTCTTCAAATGTATTATTAAATTCTTCAAAAATTTAATTTTGAATATAAAATTGTTATTTATCTTATAGGAAAAAAGTCAAGCTTTCAAGACAATCAAAGCACTGCAAGATATGCCATACACTGGTAGTCAGATGTGATATACATGTATGGAAGAAAAAATGGTAAATTTTTCTTAGTATCTCTATAGCAATCTTCAAAATCATCAGTTTTCAAAAACAAAATATTTATACTCGAAATCTTACAGTAATTAATGAAATATTTTTTTTTTAATTAGAAAAGGGAAAGTTTACAACCATCCTCAATTACTAGGATAGATGTTTGGCTTAAAGGACATACTAAGAAAGATGGTGCTCCACTTAATCCTACATTTGCTGAGTTCAAGGTTTTACCAATTTACTTATGTCATAATTCTTTTGATCTATTTTCTTTGTGTCTTTCTTAGTAATAATGTCATTATTTGTGGCCCTTTCATATTTCATTTAGGAGAGGTATGAGGAAGAAAAAGAATCAGAATCTTGTAACAATAAATCAAAATCTATAAAAGATGATTCACTTGCAAAATTTTTTGGCCCTGAGCGACGTGGTCGTGTAAGAGGTTATGGGGCTTGAGTAACCAAATCCAAGTTAGACATGATGACACAACAAACTGAAAAAGAGGTTAAAATGCAAGAAGACAATGATACATTAAAGGGAACTATGGATCGTATGCATGGTGTAATGGAAGATCGAAAGAAAGTAATAGAAACTTTATTAAGCAAAATGGTAAGCATTTCCAAATATAATATCATAATTATGATTTATCTGATAATATCAAATGTTATATATTTATAAATCTTTCTTTCTTTTTTTTTTTTTTTAAAGAATCAGTTTGTACCTAAAGGACAAGATGAAGAGCCTCCCACTCAATCTATTTACACTTCACAAGTAAAGTATAATATAAATAGCGTCTGTTATCAATCATATTTTCATTTTATTTGTACTTAATTTTGAAGACATTTATTTATGCTTGCTTTTGTTTTTCTTTGGTAGTAGAGTCAAAGAAAGAATGGTCAAATGTGTAAGCTGTTGAATTGGTTAGACTCAAATGAAGTGGTTGCTATTGGGCGTTCGGTTACAAATGATGCTAACACAATGGTACATTGTGTTCCTTTTGGAAAAAATGCTTCTAGAGTATGGGTGGATGATGTTAAACAACCTTCAGCATCATTGTGGAGAACAAGTGCTGATATGGAAACAATAGAAGATGCTAGAGGAAGTTCAGTTGCTTGGCCAACTGAAGCAATCATGATGATAGATGACTGCTGATCTTGGTAAGTTTTCTTTCCCATATTGTACTTCATTCTTTATATGTTAGTTGTATATAAAAGTGTCTACAGACTGTTTATGAAAGCAAGGTTCCCAAGTTTTACAATAAAATTCAATCATAATTTTGTTTATAGTAAAATGTAATCCTAGTTTTCTTGTAACAAGTTTGTCCTTTTCTCCAATCTTATTATTCTAAGAATGCAAACTAGTGGTATTATTTCTAATGAATTTTTCAAATGTTATGTGTAGTTGATGATAAGAAGTCACCACAAGAATTTTTCTCATATTTGACACTCTTGGATTTTTTTATTCGGCGATTTTTAAAAAAAAATGCTATTTATAACACATAATCAAAAGTCAAATGTGCTTTCTCTATATATTTGACACATTTTGCCTTACTTTAATTACATATTTATCATACTTTTAAACAAGTAACAATTATATACAAATAATAATATACCCTACCCTCTCCATCTCTCTCACTTTCGTTTTTCACTTTCACTTTCTTTCCTGCCCTAGCCAGGCCTCACTTTTGCTCACTTCTTCTATCAACGATACATCAGCAACACACCTACTCTCTGAAGCCCTTACTCTCTCTTACAGCTCTTCAACTGCAATAGTAAGTACAATCACAATGGTAGTTATAGTCGTCGTTTTCCTCTTAAGCATGTTACGAAGTCTAATTTTGACTCAACGACCAACTTGCTTAGATACCGCATCCGAGTTACCGATTCATTACAATTGACCTTGAAATGATCGACAACACTAGTGCTTCATGGCCGATTCCTTTGAGTTTGACCCCTTTAACATCTGTTATTAAGGCAACACAGAAACAAACCCACCACCAACACCCTCCCCCTTCTTTCACCTTCTCTTCCTCTCCTACTCTTAAATCAAAACCTTAAATTTTTAATTTTACTTTAGATGCTTTGTTCTTCGCATCACATCAATTTCTCTATATCTAGACAGTTTCTTTTGCTCCCTTCTTTTTTATTTTTAGTTTTTGAAATTCTAATTTGATCTTTTTCTTTCTGATCGATTTTGTTATGGTTGTTCTCTGATATTTCAAAATTGATTGATCTGGTATTGTTCTTTAATATCATTAACCTGGCTATATAGATCGATGATCGGTATTTCATTTTATTTTTATTTTTACCTTTTTTTGGTTTTTGTTAGGTCTGTTTGGCTGTCGAGAAAATAAAGCGAGGGGAAGGAAAGTATAGGATGCGTTTTTAGGGTATTGAATTAAACGGAGTTATTTGGTTATTTTTGGGTTATTGGAGATTGGAATAAGGGGAGACTTGAAAATTTTGATTATTTTTCTTATATTTTCATCGGAAACCAAAATGTAGAATTTCAAAGCTGGAATGGCTTTTGATTTTGTAAATTGGAAGTCTATATGTTGTTAATTAAAGCTTTATTTGATGGATTGATTTTTTTGAGGTATTTGTCTTCACCAAGTTCTTGGTTCCTTCAAGTTTCTTTGTGCTTGTGTTTCGTCTCATTCGAATTGGATTACTATTGGTTAGTTTTGCTGCTTCTTAAAATAGATAGCTTCCCTCTGGAGTCATGGCTTGGCTTTCCATATATCTCTTCACCTTTGTTGATGCTTTCTATTTTCAGGTCTTAGTCTTACGCGTATATACTCTTACCACTTATCATGATGTTCTTCACGAAGAAATAACCAAGCCCTACTTTTTTTTTTTTTTCTATCAAGTGTTGAGCTGATATTTCTATTTAAAACTAGAGTGTTCAATTAGACTCATCAACTTTTCAGTATCAAAAGTAAAAAATTAAAACTTACTCATACTACTTATTTGGATCTCTTGCACAGGGTTTACAAAGAACTCTTACCGGCGTTGGCAGTGTAAGTACATTTTACATGTCCTTGATTAAAATTTTTGATTGACATTTCCTTTCAACTGCTAGTTTTTTCAAACTATTGTATCTTTATCCCTTCAAGTCCTAATTGACTTACAACCATTGTCAGAATTACAACCATTGTCAGAATCTATAGTTCCATCCTTCTTGTTTGGCAAGTCCAATAGATTTGTTGGAGCTTCGTGCCTTATTCTTGGTTTCATTGGACTTTTGCTTCTTCAGGTGAACTCTATATTTCTTACTCAAGTCGCAATACTAGTTTTAGATTTTAGAACTTATCTCTTTTGTGATTATTGGAAGAATCTTATATACATGTTTAATTCTAATGTATGCACTTGGTAGACTTTCCATGTCGCTTTAGTTTAAGTTAAGCCTCCATTAATTTAGAGCACTTTAGACAAATGATGTGATTAAATTCATCCAATAAAGGATCAAGTTCTCCACATTTTATAGTTGATTCTTAATCACTCATCATACTGTCATCACATCTGAAGGTTGTCCCTTTCTTAGAATTTATTAAATCAATCCCTGCCTGAGTCAGTAAAAAGTCTACATTTTTAGGTTTTGTATATGCTTTTTATAGTTATGCCTTCTCACCACCTAATAAATTGATGGATGAAGCTTCTTAAGATATGACTGTGTAGCCCTGCTTCATGACACAATTTTCAATTGAATTGCTTTATACCCGATGAAAAATAGAAACCTTGGTTGTTACTTTTTTATATAAATCCTTTGAAGTATATGAAATAGATAAAATTTAGGAATTTTATTGTTGTATTTCTAAAAGGCACTGCAGGACTGCTCAAGGCTATCCTAATTCTTGTGTTTGACCTTTTCGAAAAAGTAGAAAATTCATAATTATTTGTGTTACTTACTAGTCTAATAATTTTATCGAATCAATAACACAACAATTCCTTACTTTTTTGAATTATTTAAGCACAGAGTGAAGTATGTACATGCTATAAGATTATGTATGTGAGTGCTTGTTGATAATTTGCAGGATTTACATGACATGGTAGAAGGAACATTCTTCTCCACAAAAGCCCAAAAGGAGAGGTTCTTCGACCGTATCAATATCATTCAATGACCTTTACAAACATTTAGGAGGTGAAAATTAGTCTTTCTAGCTTGTTATATACCCTAATCACTCTCATGTTTTCTGATCCAAAATTTGAGAAGAAATCTAGAACAAATAGATGATGTAATTTCTTCTTAATAAGAGCTAATATTTTGGCTTTGGCTCTCAGTAATAGTTATAAGGTTCTAAGAATTCATTTGATAAATTTTGTTTTCTTCTAGTTGAGAAATGATTTGAGGACATGTTTCTGTAAAGATTTTGTTAAAGATTTCTAGACTTGGCCACTAAACAAGAAGTAGCAAAAATGATAGAATATAGTAAAGAATGTAGAAGAGTTTATCTCAATAATTGATTTTTTTATAGAATATAGTTTCTATTTTGCTACTTGATCTGTTTGCCTAAGGGTTATGTTTACTTCTTGAATGTGATTGATTGGAGGATTGCTACTTGCTATGAATTTGTGGATTTGGGGTAGAGTATAAATTTAGGTTTTCTATGAGTTGAGTAGTTGTATGTGATTTAGATTGATTTGAAAATGTTAGTTTGGTAGAGAACTGATTTTGTGATTTGGTTCGTATAAATTTGTTTGCAATTACATAATTTATCTAATTTATCTTATTCATGTTGTCAATATGAAATAAAATTGTAATGATATTTGCTAGAAGCTTATTATATGCAAAAGTATTTGATATACGCTTTGATTGTGCAAGTTTTGAGTAGTGTTGTGTAATGGTTGCATGCAAAACAATGTGTTTATTAAAATGCCTAAGTTATTCCTTTCCAACAGAATTGTAGACCCTTGACAAGTCATACTACTAATTGCTTGGAAAGTGACTTAACAAGGGAAAAGTAAACTTTGTCACTTTTAAGAATAGAGGAAAAGTAATCTGAAAAGTGAACTGGTCCATGTGGTTCTTCCATTAGAATTTGTTGTAGAAGTTTATTGCTTCTGTGGATCCTTAGTTCCTTAGTTCCTTTACGAGACTTGTGGATATTTATTCTTCTTCTTCTTAGTTCATAATTAGTTTTCAATGTGCCTCTACATATGCTCCTGCCCTTGATGATAAATATAGTTATTTGTTAACAAAATGCTACATAATATACATAATTTATACAAAATCTGATTATTGGTTTGTCAGGTTGGAGATGATTAGATTTGATTCTTGATTCATAGATTTTATAGGAAAACATTATTTCTTTCACTCTTTTCCTCTTTTTTTTTTGGATGAGTTTTCAGTTTGTGCATTTGAATTGCATATGCTGGATTTTCCATGGAAACAGTGGTTGTAGTTGGGGAAAGGGAAGAGAAGCTAAAGGAAAGTGAGGCTGAGAAAAATGTCTCTTCTTTGTCTTCTCCCAAGTTGGGTGCAAACCCAATTGTGTAGAAGCTTGTTCGGGTACATTTTTATATATAAGAAACCTTGATTTTTGTTTAGTTAATGCTATTTTATTATATAGTGAGGAAATTTAGTTCTGTAATCTATGGTTGCTCCATGATTGTGCATTAGAATTGGACTTAAGTTTTTGAGGGTTTTTTGGCTGCCTTAAATTTCTCAAAATATACAGTCGTTATTTTGGATTTAAAGGAATTATTCATGTTCATATTTATAACTTAGAAAATTTGTGCTTTTGGCTATTTACTTGGCTTGTTTACTTGTAGAGTATTTTTGAACTACAACTGCTTGCTTGATAAAGTTTGGGGAAGTATATGTAAACTTATAGGAATTTGGGAATTTTATGACAAGCTCCTTTTGTCACCTCTGCAAAATGATGATTATTTGCATTCTCTTGTTCAATTCCTGAAAATATTATAGAGATTGATATGTAGGTATTCGATTATCTTTTGGACATACCATAATGCTTGCCATATGAAACAGTTAGATCTAGATTAATAGATTCTACAGCAATAATAATTACAAGCATTATGCTTTGATTAAAGAAAATAATAGCATTCAACACTTGAAATTAAACAAAAAATTAAATATATTAGTTTTTAGGTTATTAATGTGATTGAAAGCCACTTCGATTTCTCTTTTGCTTTCTCAAAATTATGGGGCTTCAAGTCAGTCTGAATTTGTTTTGTTTCTATAGGGTGCTTTTCCTCGCATTACGGTCAATGTTTATAATATATAGCTCGTTGACACACATGAAATTTGTTTCAAAATGTGAGTTTGAATACGGATAATTAATTATCTACTAGTTAGAGAAGTAGTGAGTAGTAAGTTGATCATTTAACTCATTTGCTTCTAATGTATAACTAAGGAAAGAAACCCATCTGATTATGCCTTTGACCGTCAAATATGACCATTTTTCTTGTAGTGTGTGTTTATATGCTAATATTTGATATATTTTTCAAATTTTGACTTTAATAATTTATTGCATTTAGTATAGTTCATAAATTTAACATTTTCTTCCATCCAAGCTCACTTTATTTAAGAAAGTCATTGTTTTCCATTTGTTTCTTACTTTACATATATTTTTTCCTGTTTTTTATAAGTCTTTTTATGTTTGGTCAACCTGCTAGTTGTTAGAGCTTTAATTAAAGTGAATGGTTAAAAAGCTAGCTTCATTTAAGAAAACTAAACTTTAAACAAACTTGTCTTTTTGTTCATCAATTATTATTCAAAATTAATTAGGAGTTGTAAGATATTCAATAAAGATGCATGGATGATTAGCTATTGTCTCTAATGATTTAAAGCCAATTATTATTATTATTATTATTCTTTTTAGAATATTTGTCATTGAATGTACCATGAGTGTTAACTTATCATGGTGTTGCACGAATAATGGTGTTTTCATGAATTATTTGAGTGAAAAGGTACGAAATTTCTTTTATTTTTTGACCGGGTTTGAAAAAGGTTTGGTAATTCTGTCATTTGAATCTATCATGAGTGTCATTTAATGAGTTAATTTTTTTCATGATTAATGGTTAGTTAGTTATCGTTCATGGTGAAGTTTTTGATCTTATTGTTGTCGTTACATGTGACCATTATCTTGATTGGTGATTCAATCTTTATTTTTGTGTTTAAATATTTTGTTTCCATGTTTCATGAAAGTGATGAATCATGTCATGATGGGTTGATCTTATACATATATAAGAGGTTATTTAAGAGTTTTAAGCTTTTGTTCTGTAACTTCTTAAAAAGTTACAGTTATACACTGCATTATTATTGTTGTCGTTAAGAATGGAGGTAATAATTGTGAAAATGTTTTGTATTTGTGCAATGAATTAAAAATGCTTTGGTTAAAGTGAGTATTTTAGGTGAAGATCATTTACTAGGTATATACAGCCTAATTGTTGTTCACATGATGTCATGTAAACTGAAATTAACTTTTGAATCTAGCATTCCAGATAAGGATAGTAAAGCACTGTCCTTGGCATTTTAATATCCTTATTAACATTGATGGTGCTAGTATTTCTGTAGCGATATTCTAAATTATTGTGCTGATTTACTATAGTGCTTGACATAAACAAAGAAGGTGAAAAGTTCTTTTTGTTATTACTTTTGATATCCAATGGACTTCTATATGATTGAAATTAATGTAGTTGACAAACCTTTTGAATCTTATCCAAAAAAATTAACTATTTAACTAGTTGACAATGTTTGCAGCAACCGCTTGTATTTGGAGGGATCTTGGATTCTTATGGTGTAGAGAATTTTATTTGGAGCTTCTCTTGTAATCCAGGTAAACATTAATCATTTTGTTATTGAATAATGATTGCATTATTTTAGAAGATAATATAGGTTCATTTTTTGTAAGGTAAATATGAAGTATGTGACTGGGTGTTGCTTCCTTTGCCATTTAATATTGCAAAATTTACAACAGTGCTACTCTATTATGTCTGAAATCTTTTAGATTTATGCTTCCATGTAAGTATTTGAGTGTATGCATAAAATTGTAATTCAGGTTTGATCGGCTTACTATTTTGAAATTTAAATATGAGCTAGGCGGTACTAATATTAATTCTTTTGCTTATACTGAGATTGAATTGATTGTGCTTTAATTTCATTACATTAGTGTTAGCCACCAGTGATTATGCTTGTATTAAGTTGGATGATCTGATGCTGGTACCAGTTCAATTTTATGGATTTTGTTCAATTATATAAAATATGCACATAGTAGTTGAAAAGAAAACATAAACACCTATCTAATTAATCATCTTAAACGGATACACATGCCTTGCGAAGTATATATTGCTACATAGAAGATTTCATTACTGAATGCCTATATTTTCTATGGAAGTTCAGTGTCTCTAAACAATAGCTTTGTGATCAATGATAAACGCATGAAAGTACACTCTTAAGCATAAATAATTAATGCTAATTGGACAGTATTATAAAGCTTTTATGATATTTTAGCATAATTATTCTGCTTATGCCTCTTTTACATTTGTTTCATTTCTTTTGCATTTTCTTTAGTCTTTATCTTGAAATAAAGTATTGTCCTTAAATTGTGATTAATGGAAATCATTTTTTCAGGTTTAATAAAATGGACACAACTCTCAATCTATAGATCAAAATGGATAGATTATTAAACCTGGAGCAACATGTCTCAATTTTACACAAAGTTGAAGAACAATCAAAAGCCCAAATTCAACATTTGATGGGCCGAAATTGAGACACAACAAAACCAAATTGTAGTTGTTTCTCAGCCCGACCCATGTCCGGTATTTGGGCCATATCTCAGAGAATACTTGTCCAAATTGCATGAATCTGGTGGCCCTGAAAAGCTGAGACAAAACAACTTTCATGTTTTCCACAAAGCCCAATTCGGTCCATTTGGTGGTCAAAAATCAGCTGCAAGTTGGTGGCCGACATTGTGAAAAAATTGGTGGAGGTTTGGTGTAATAGTTCCATTTCATCACCTATTTAAGGACAACTTGAGGAATTGAATGGGGGGAGAGAAAAAATCATTTGAGTTCACATTTTATCATTGTATATTACAATTCTCTCTTGTATTTTCTCTTTAGAAATGATAAGAATGAATTGTAAGTTAGGCTAGAACTCTTGGTAAGGCTAGAGATGAACTTGTATGTGTAGTTTATCTATTTCTCCACTTTCATTCTACCTCACCTCAGGGCTATAAAGATTGTATGTTTGTTTATGTGTTAAACTCTTTCTCATCTTGTGATTTCTTTTTAATCCAGAAATTATAATTCTCAATTTCATATAAATTCAGTCATGCTTTCTTTATGTGATTCATGTTGAATTATAATTGTTACTGGTAGTTTCGTTTTATGAGTTAGTCCTTTACTACAATATTGTCATGTGATATATTGTCGCTCTTGGATAACTTGTAAGGATGAATGTTGTTGGTAAATATTGCTTGTAAAGAGTTTATGCATATCAAATACATGTGTTTATCATTTATGCTATACTATACATATTTTCCGATTGATTGTTTGGGATGTGAAACTTTCAATTGAGTTATAATTATTAAATCAAAGTGGGGATTAGATTTACAAAACATATAAGTGATTCTCGATGCCTTACTTCTTAATTACCATCGATTGTTTCCAATTATTAAACACTGAATTTTCTTTAGAACTAATCACTTCAAAGTTAAATTTTACTTTTTTATTATCTTTTTAATATTTTTGTTTTACGAACCTCTTTTATCGAATGCCTCCTTGTGGATTCGACACCTCAACGTATACTACAATAACCGCGGTATATTTTGGGCGTAACCAAAAATTGGCGCTGTTGCCGGGGAGGTAAAATGGACGAAAGACGGTTTGTATTTTTTATTTCCTTTTCTTTTTTTTGGCCTAACTTGGAATAATTTGCCTAATTTTCCTAACTTTGACTAATTTGCCTAATTTTCCTAACTTTGACAAATTTGACTAATTTTCCTAACTTTGACTAATTTGCCTAATTTTTCTAACTTTGACTAACCTTATTCCTTTTACTTTTCAAAGATTGTATATAGGCTATAAACTAACTGCATAGATTCCAGTGTCGAGTCTAAATATGATGTAGAAATACACCTTCTTTAATGTAATGCCTTTTTCTATTTTTTTCCCCCTGTTTTGGCTTGTTTCTTCATTAATATATCTTGTAATGAAAAGCTATGTTGGATTCATGGGTTCGTTGAGATTCATATCCTCCCTCCCTCCCTCGCTCCCTACCAGGGTGTTGATATTATTGTATTCCCTTTGGTATATGTTTGTTCTATGATATTAAGGCTGCATTCTACTCTCCTTTTACTGGATGCATGACTCTATGAGACTGTAGATTTCCTTTTGTGGATTATATTTGATGACTTTTTTTGGCAGTTCTTTTTAGAGGACAATGTAAAACTAGAGGATGCATAGTTGACTCTTGCTCACCTTTTCAAGTAATGGAGAAACATATAGCAAGCACCATAAATCTTTGTTCTGCCAGATCCTTTGCATCAAAAGCTTCAAACCGACAATCAGAAACGCCACTGAGGTCTGTTGTAAATTGAAGATTTTGAAACTTATCTTATCACGGAAATATTTTGTTATCAAACAAAGTTCATGTTACTTTCGTGTAAAAAATCAACAATCAAACGTTTGCAGACAAATAGCGTTGTACTGCTATCCATCCAATAATTCCATCATATTTTGTTGGTTCGAATTTATGGTACATTGGGTTTTTTTAATTTTGTAGAGGGGGCCTCATATAGTGTTATAATTCTTGCTGGGCTTGGTGTTACTGCTGCTATATGCTGTTTTCGAGGAGCTCATATTTGAACCAGAAGAGTAAAAGATCTCTTATTGAATTGTGTTCTCTGGTGGAAATTTGAAATTCTAACTTAACCTTTGTCAATTCAAAGCTGATTTGAGGTCATTTTCTATTTCAGGTATAAAATTTTTAACAAAGCTTTAAAAAGAATTCAATATGACAGTAAGGTTTGTCAAATTTATTTATTTATTGATTGTCGTGCAACCTTGAATTTTAAAATAGTTAACACTAATTATTTTATTGGACCAATCTAAGGAGGGAAATATTACTGTATGTTTTTCATTTTTTAATTTTTTAATAGAAACAATGTTAGGAAGGCGAGATTTGCAAAGCTTAAAACAATCCTAGGGAATGAATTTTAACCTCTATTTGTCACAAATTTAAGATAATATTTGTACAATGATGAATAATGAATAGAACTTGTATCACTTATTTTTATAACTATGGTTAGCCCTAATTTGAAAATTATGAAAGGAGTTAAAAGCTTTAAGATCATACAAATGGTTGCAAGAATAATGGCAAACATAGCAGTTATGTTCTGTTAATTACATATATCATATGATGTTGTACTGCTTTAACATTTTACAAACCTTTATATCATTTTGATATGATTTTCATGTAATGAATCTTCTCTTAGAATTGAGCTTTGGTTGTTCACTTAGATTGAAATTACTTCATATCAGGTCAGAGTCAGGATTGGATCGCCTATCGCTGGATATGGTCAAGAAAGTAGAAATCGTGCTGCCCATCAACGTATTCCCAATAGGATATACACTGATCAGTTTGGCGTAGAGCATGTTGAGGTAATTGCCAAGATATTTTAAGTTTGCTAGCTATAAGAATCTTCGCATTGGGCACATAAAGATACCATTTTATGATGCTTGACTCTTGACTGAGATCCAAAGCAAGTGCAAACAACGTTGGATGTTCATTAATCTGATGTATTATTACATATAATTAAAAATACTATTCCTTTCACATAATCTTGATAGCTTATATCTTCAATGACGAACTTTGGATGTAGGTAAATTTCTATATCCGAGGGCCTCATGGAGCGGGAAAGGTTTTTGCTGAGATGTTCAAAGATGAGCAAAAGAAGTGGAAGTTTACTTACCTTATTGTCAAGATCAATTCACCTTCTAAAGCACAATTGATTCTGGAGTCTTATATGCCAGCACCAGCATCAACTTTGGCATAAAAGATGTAAACAAGTATGTCAGTCGAGATAACGAAGTTCCAAGTCGTGTGGAAGCAAGCAATTAGTTTTGTTATTCTTGAAGGTTTTCCTAGTAGTTGGAGTTTAGCATGATTACAGTAACATATGATTAGTTAAAAAGATGTTTGTAATTGGATATATTTGATTAGGAGAGCATGTAAACCAAGTGCTTGGCAATGGTTGCTTGTGACATTTTGGATCATTTTCATTTGCAGGTGTGAATACTACTACTGGTTGTCCATTCCATGCCCAGAGAGTGGAACCTGTCAATGCGTCCATCATCTTATGTCGCATTGGAGTGAGGGCTGTTGGGTTCCAAAACCAGACAATCTCAGACACTGCCTCCCTCTCCCTGATTTGTTACAAATTCTTAGTTGTTTTTGTTTTCTGTGGAAGGCAATTCTACATTTTAATTCCTAAATGCTTCTTGAGGCATAATTTGGAAATGAAGCATATTTATCGTTTAAACAACGTCAAATACGACAAAATTCAAAGTTCCAAGACCATATTTATCGTTCAAAAAGCGTCAAATATGATAAAATTCAAAAATTAAACTATTACAAAATAATATTTATCGTTCAAAAAGCGTAAAATATGACAAAATTCAAAAAATTAAACCATTACGAAACCTTATTTATCGTTCAAAAAGCACCAAATATGACAAAATTCAAAAAAGTTAACTGTTACAAAACATATTTAGTGGGCAAAAAGCGATAAATATGTTGCAATTCAAAAATATTACCATTACAACCTACCAAATTTGACAAAAAAAGTGACAAATATGTCATTTTTCTACAGTATATAAGATATTATAATTGACGCTTTTATGTGAGAAATATGGTTATTAACATATTTGGTGGTTTGAACGACCACCAAATAGACTATATTTGGCGGTGCCATTGGTGTCCTTTTTTTGACCACCAAACATGAGCATTTTTCTTGTGGTGAGTGGATGGAGGTATATGTACCATAGAGTACTTTTTAGATATAGCCAATGCAATGTACATATGACATAGGTCTTATTCGAGTTGAAACAAAGAAGCTATCAAATTTTTTGGAACTCTTGCTTTTGACTTGGATACAAGTTATTACGTTAAGCGCTTTGTTTAGATATCACTCTTTGGGGAAGATGGACTTTGATATGCAAACAAAGTTGTAGTTGAATGTTAATTACGCACTTTCAGTACCAGATTTATATGTGATGACTTTTACTTGAGCAATGCTGATATATATGCAAAAAACTCTATCTATTTAGCGGCTGATGTATACACATACATCAGTTCATTGATGTACACTAAAGCCTCCCAATAGAAGAATCAGAATATTGTTTGATAACTAAAAGAGGATTGAAGATGACCGAAAGTGTGAAGTTGTGATATAAATGAAATGTGGTTGAAACTAGTTAAATGTTGAACAATGGAAGAATAAAGTGAACAAGATGCTTTTTCTATGCAACTTGAAGCAAAGGCTTAGGCTACTCCTTTTGAAAAGGATGGTGCATGGATGGTTTTGTCATTTGACCTTAGAGAGACATATATGACTTGTACGTATGGTCATGCTCTCTAGTATTCTTTAGTCAATGTAACTATGACTTTCATGATAGTTGCTTCTCGTATGTGGTGTGAGAGAGTGTGTGTGTTTGATTAATTTTATACTCATGGACATAAAATTATATTATTTAATTAACATTATTATATTTTTAATTAATTAATTTTATTTAAATTCAAAATATGAAATTAGTGTAATTTTCTATAACATTTAAAATTCAAACTAATTGTTATTATTTTTAATAATTTAATATGATTTTTTAAATTTAATAATATAAAATTGTATTTTCTTTATTTTGATATTTAGTATTTTCTTTTTAATTATAAAAATAAATTCATAATAGAAAATAATTTCGCAACGTGCAATTTGTTCACGTTGCTAAATGCTTAATTTTTTGCAATGTGCAAGAAATGCACGTTGCGATAGAGACTTTTAGCAACATGCTTATGTTGCAAGTTGGTAAAGATCATTTTTCGCAACATGCATTCAATGCACGTTGTGAAAAAAGGGCTTTGGCAACATGCCCTAGGGCTTTGGCAACATGCCTTGGGTGCACGTTGTGAAAGCCCTGTTGCTATATCCTGTTTTTCTACTAGTGCCTCTTCGTTTTTTTTTTCATTTTTTTTCAACTACCCCTCTCCCCACCTAAACAACACATTGTCTTCAATGTTTAAGCACGTGGAAGATAAATGTAGATTTTTTTCTTTTTTTTTAACAAACACAATAAAGCTCACTTTCATGGCTCATGACACCAATAAACCTCCTTTAACTTCCCAAAACTATAGCATATCTTAAAATGTAATCGTGAATGATCCACATGCTCATAAGTAAGGAATAAACTATTTGAAAAAATTCGTTTGAGGTTAGAAAATCTTTTAGTGAGTTAAAAAGGAAAAAGGCTTAAAGAGGCTCAAAGGGGTAACTAGAGACCAATTTTATTTAGAGTTAGCTAAGAAGGCTCAAACGGTCCAAAGATGACCTAAATCATTTCCCTAATGTTGTACAGTCAGATTTTGCCTCGAATGACCGTCAAACAAGTTCTAGAATTCATTGAAATCTTAAGAAACACTTAAATTGCATAAACCTTCTCTAACTAAACAAATAGCTCAGTGATAATGGCCAAGTGCTTAATGTTGTGCAAGGAATAAAAGACAAAGCAAAAGCCAATAAACATTTTAAGCACACAGATCTATGCATTATTTATAATTTTCAAAGATTTATTCTCAATTCAATCATTGCCTTATCATAAGCCCACAAAATACAAGAAAAGAGGTACGTGGCATTGTTAGACCTAAGTCAAGATTGTATATTTCAATAATCCTTAAGACCAATAGCCCGCAGACTTAAGGTTTCCAACCTATATACCTTTATTATGAATGAACAAAACAAAATACAAGACACTTCAAATAACAGTAAATAAGCACACTACTAATATTTTTAGTTGGAATACGTTTCAAGGGTTAAAGAAACCCTATACTATGCCATTCTTTATTTCTTTTCGACAAATTTTTTTTAATGGACCAGATAAAGACAAAAACACATAACAACTTTAAATTACATAAAACTAAACTTACTCATAAAATAACAAAATCTAATAGTCAGTAAACAAAAACAAGTTAGTTAGAATGGGTCTCAAAAGTTCAGAAGTTAGCCTCCTTATTTAACCATTCTCGATTGAGGAGATCCAAAATACGTTTCAAGGTAACTTGAACTTTTTAAGCCACCACACCAAAAGCAAGAATAGAAAATATTACCTAGGGTGAAAGTCAAAAGAAATAACTTGAAAAATCTCAAATAAACATGACAAAAAGAAAGCAAACAAAAGTGAAGCAAACTAACAGATAAAGATTCCAGGTGGAGCGTTAAATCCAGTTTACACCTTTTATTGCCTTTCGAAAATCAATCTATCCGATCTGTTGCTAGATTAAGTGAATGAGTGAATTCTTGTAGTTTGTCAATCAACTCCTTTGGAGTTGAAGCTGTAACCAAGATTTGCCTTGCCAACTATGAGATGAAGTTTTGTTCTACAGCTTGATCAAGAAAAGAAAACAAGCCATCAAAAAAATTAGTAACATTTAACAAACCAATGGGTTTTCAGTGGATGTTTAGCTCTGCCCAGGAGGTGATTTGAAATATTTCCTATAATGCAACCCGATAAAGCTATAAATGTATCAAAGTTAAAAAGCAAATGTGCAATACGCTTATGCATACTTAAGACCTATAACTTTTCCCTTGATAGGTGTCTATTTATATATCATTTTCATATTAATTCGTCCATGTTTCTTTGCTATATTCCTCGGTATTTTTATGTTTTTGTGTGGTTTTGATATTTGTAGGAGTTTTGGAGCAACTTGCACAAAAATGGAGTAAAACCCTTCATTTTCACCTCTGCTAGTCAACCATCTTCTCGGATTTAATTGTATTGATATACAATGAACCCGATGACATGTTATATACCGTTGGAAAGCTCTCGAAGTCTATTTTCTGGAGAAATTTACGGTTTATGAATCCATTCAGTGTACCGAAAGTTGTAATCAAAACAGTGTGAGAGTGTAGAAATGTAATTCCACAATCACTGTAGCATGTATAATACGGGCACTGTAGCAGTTACTGTAGCAGAGTATTTAAACACATTTTAGGGTTTTATTTTGATAACTTGAAGAGGGGAGAACGTGGAGGAGGCTGCATCTTGGGATTTCTCTCATTTCTTGGAGTTCTTGAAGGAGATTGAAGGCTTGGAAAGAGGAAGAACTACAAATCCTAATAGATTTCATCAAATTTGCTAAGTTTCCCTTTCCCTCTCATTTTCTGAAATGTCTCCATATTGTATTGTATTTGTATTCTATCTGAATATGTGTAACTAAATCTGAATTGGTTGAGGTGATTTCAAAGCCCTTGATATGGTTTTTGTGAGTTGATTGTGCAAGATATTGTTATCCAATTCTCTAATTGAAGTTGCTTGTATTCTCCCATATTTAATGCTTATGATTGCTTGCTGATTGTATTTGAGTGGCCAACTGAATATAATCTGGTTGTGATTTATTGCTAGACTAGAAATCTTGATCCGTAATTGTCTTGATTTTCTAATCATTAGTAGCAAAATTGTGATCAGAGATTACAATTGGAGAATATAACCTAAGTTAAATAATCCGAGCTTGTGTGTTTATTGCTTAGAACAACCTATCTTTCTAATCATAATGCATCCATTGAATTAAACTCAGAGAGCTTGTTCTAGGTTGTTTAATGGATAGAGATTAAATAAAGAGCTTGTTTTATTTAACAACAAAGTACGGAAAGATTGGGATAACAGAGCTTGTTGTTATCTACGGTTGATAATTTCAATGGTGTAATTGGATGACAATTCTATGATTAATTAGCAAATCCATATCTTGTGGCAGAGAAAGATCCCTTAACCAGGTTTCTCTCATTGATTTTTCACTTAAATTAACTTTCTGTTTTGTTATTCTTCATTTGTATTCTTAGTTCATTTAGTTAATCATTCAACAAAACCCCCCTTATTTAGTTTATTGTTGCTGGAAAATAACAAATTCAATTAGAATCAATCGTCGTGGGAATGATATCTTACTCATCACTTTATTACTTATGCGACTAGTATACTTGCTAGTTTCGAATGCATCATCCCTCATTATGTTGCCTATGATATGTCGTACAGCTAATAGTTTAGGAATAACACTGAGAAGTTGGCTCCCTCCTAAGGTTGTTGCTGTTGACATACACCCTATTAACCCAAGGCTACCCCCTCCATAAACCAAATGAATTTGCCTCTGAGCTAATACCCTATAAAGATCAACAGTTGTTACTACAAACTCTCCATATTTACCAAATTGAGATCCACAAAATATGCATACATTTCAAAATCACCAAATCGGTATTTTCTTCATTTCTACATATGCCCTGACCATGTGTAAGATAATGATGCACGTTAGATGTTGTGATTTTCAAGGTCAAAAAATGTTATAATAATGACATTTGAAAATATGGAGAATGGCTGGATACACACGTAATGCTCTTAGATTTGACACATGGGGACATAATTTCAGTGGGGGTTGCTTGATGCATATTTACCGCCCCAAGATTTGAAAAATTGAGATATGCTTTCGGTGAGGGTTGACATAACCCCCACGTGTGCTCATGTCATGGGTAATCATGTGGTTTGTCAAAAAGAAAACTTGAAATTAACAAACAAAAATCAACAAAGAACAACAACGCAAAGACAACAATAATAATCAAATCAAACAAAACAAGAAAAATAAAATTTTAAAATAATAACACACGTTCAAATATACAAGTAGTTATGATTGTGGCTCACATTTGCCTCTAGTTTTATGTCCAGTAACGGCTAAAATGCCTTCTATGAGTCAAGGATATGCTTCCCATCTAGTTTTCTTATAAACTGGCAAACAGGGTCTTTTTTAGTCATATTCCCTAGACTATAACACTGGAATTCACCACAAAATTGTGTCCATAGATTAAGCAATTCACAGTGAATAAGTCCACAAGAATGTGACTCAATAGTTAGTAAAATAATATCCAAAGACTCATTACTCAAACCATTTTAATGAACGAAAGTTTATCTTCTCTATTCTTGGACACAAAACCTAATGATCGACAACTCTGGATACAATTCCATCGAGCACATTTATAACATACTTGTATCCTCTTTGCTCTTCGCCTTTTGGCATAATAGCTCTTCCCTAGACCAGGCATGTATATTATAGATTAATATCAGGCTCACTAGACAATGTTACCTTGGCTTCGATAAGCTACCGGATATCCGCAAGCAATTTTAAGAGCATTAACATCCAAAACCTAGTCATCCGTATTTTATAAATTGAACACAGTATTTTGAGGAAGTGAAGGGAAATGTTTACGAAGGTTAGACAGAAAGATATCGATATCCATTGAAGAGGAGAAAAGGAAACATATTATCAATAATGCGTTTGAGTCTGTTCTTCTCCAAGATATGCACGCTTCAGCCCTCAGGCAATGGTTTCAATTCCCATTTGGGTGTTTCCTCAAGCTGTTGTGCAAATGAGCGCAAAGCACGGAATAATCAAATTAAACAAACAAAATAAAAATAAAATAAAATAAAGACATATAAAAGAGACATAAATACAATAGCAAACAAAAGTCAAAAACAAACAATAAAGCAAATTCTACAGATGGCAAAGAGAGATAAAACCCGATCAATTATGATGAATGAATCCCATGAGAGGAATCTCCTTGAGACATAAAATTTGATCATTACTACCTTCCTTTCTTCTTCTTCTTTTTTTTTATTTTTTATTTCTTAAAAACATTTGATTGCCTTCCAATAAGTGCTTGGTTTAACATCCTCAACCTGACGTTACCTACCCTCACCTATCAAGATAAGTTGGCTCGTAGAGTGGTACCTTCTCGATATCCTGCATCACTGAATTTTCATATTAAGGCTTCAACCTATGCCCATTCACCTTGAATATTTTGCCAGTTTTTAAGCTCTTGATTTCCACTGCACCATGAGAAAAGATGTCAATAATAACAAAAGGTCCAACCCACCGAGAACGTAATTTTCCTGGAAATAACTTGAGGTGAAAATGAAATAAAAAGACTTTCTGTCCTACTTCAAAATTCTTCCTGGAGATCATCTTGACTTAGTTCTCTCCTCGTAAATTTTTGAATTCTCATAGGCATAATTTCTAAGTTCTTGCAATTCTTGTAGTTGAAGCTTCATTTGCTCACTAGCAGCATCCATCTCCATGTTACAAAGCTTTACTACCCACTATGCTTTGTGCTCTAGCTCTACTGAAAGGTGGCATGGCTTACCTTAGACTAACCTATATAGAGACATACCGATAGGTGTCTTGTAAGCAGTCCGGTATGCCCATAGTGCATCATCAAGTCGTAGGCTCTAATCTTTTCAGTTCGGATTCACTGTCTTCTCAAGGATGGACTTGACTTCTCGATTTGAAACCTTAACTTGACCACTAGTTTGTGGATGATATGCAGTAGACACCTTGTGAGTGATATTGTATTTCTTGAGCAATGCTTCAAATGATCTGTTGTAGAAGTGTGTTCCTCTATCGCTAATTATGACTCTTGGTGCTCCAAATCTTGCAAAAATATTAGATTTCAAAATATCTACAACAACCTTAGAATCATTAGTTCTTATAGGTTTTGCTTCCACCCATTTAGAAACATAATCCACAGCAAGTATAATGTAAACATTACCAAAAGATGAAGGAAAAGGACCCATGAAATTAATACTCCACACATAAAAAATTTCAACAATAAGTAGAGAGGTTTGTAGCATTTGATATTTTGCACTTAAATTACCTATCGTTTGACAACAGTCACAAGCTTTGCAAAAGAGACATGTATCTTTGTACAATGATGGCCAGTAAAATACACCATTAAGAACTTTGAGGGCTATTCTTTTTGGTCCAAAGTGACCTCCACATGCATATGAACGACAGAAGGTTAAAAGTTAATTACTTGGTCAGAACAATGCTTCTATAAGTATGGATCATCCCATATGTATGCTTAGTGGTGTTTTTGATCTTGTCTCTTTGAGCTCAAGTCAAGTCATCTGGTAGCTTCTCAATAACTAAGTAGTTGACAATATCTATGCACCAAGGGGCTACTACACTTATAGACGGTAATTGTTCATTTGGAAAACTTTCTTGTAATGGCAGTGCATCCTCATCATGGACAAGGCGACTAAGATGGTCTATAACTAAGTTTTCACTTGCCCTCTTATCTTTGATCTCTAAGTCAAATTCTTGTAAGAGGATTATCCACCTGATAAGCCTTGGTTTAGCATCTTTCTTTATGGGCAAGTACCTCAAGGTTGCATGATCAAAATAAACGGTTACTTTAATACTAATCAAATAAGAACGAAACTTTCTAAAAAATAACCGCTAATGGCTCTTTCTCAGTAGTGGAATAGTTAAACTGAGCATCATTTAAATTCCGAGATGCATAGTATATGGCATATGGAATTTTGTCAATTTATTGTCCTAAGACGGCACCCACATCATAGTCACTTGCATTGCACATGATCTCAAATAGATAATCCCAATTTGGAAATTAGATCACTGAAGCCAAAGTCAGGAGTTCTTTTAGTCTCTCAAATGCCTTATTACATTTTTCATCAAATTCAAAGGTAACATCATTTTGTAGCAATCTGCATAAGGGCAATGCTATCTTCAAAAAATCTTCTATGAACCTATGATAGAAACCTGTGTGACCAAGAAAAGAATGAAAACCCGCACACTTGTAGGGGGTGGTAAGGAACATATAAGGTCTATCTTAGATTTATCAACTTCTAAACCCTTGGTAGAAATAACATGTCCCAAAACTATAACCTGATCTACCATAAAATGACATTTTTCCCGATTTCGAACAAGGTTAGTTTCTATACATGTTTGAAGTATAAGTATAAGGTTGTCAAGGCATTTATCAAAAGAATCACCAAAATCCATAAATACCTTAATGAAAATACTTACCATACACCTTTGGAAAGTGGCAGGGGCATTGCAAAGACCAAATGGCATGCGTCGATAGGCGAATGTACCAAATAGGCATGTGAATGTAGTTTTCTCTTGGTCCTTAGGGGCAATGACAATCTGATTATATCCTAAGTAACCATCAAGAAAAAAATAGTGAGAATGACTTGTTAACCTCTCAAGCATTTGATCAATGAATGGCAAGGGAAAGTGATCCTTGCGAGTTGCTAAATTGAGTTTTTGAAAATCAATACAAACTCGCTACCCAGTTTGGATACGAGTGGAAACTAGCTCATTATTATCATTCTTAACCACTATAACGCCATATATCTTGGGAACAACTTGGATGGACTCACCCACTTGCTATATGAAATTGGATAAATCACACCCATATCTAATAGTTTGAGAATCTCTTTCTTGACAACTTCCATCATGGGAGGATTCAACCTCCGTTGTGCTTGTCTAGTGGGCTTAGGTCCTTCTTCTAACAAGATACGGTGCATGCATATGGCTGGGCTAATACCTTTGATGTCAGCAATTGTCCACCTAATAGCTGTTTTGTGGTCTCTAATGAGTTTCTCTTCCTATAGTGGTGTAAGGCCCTTTGCTATTATGACTGGTAAAGTATCTTTCTCACCCAAGAATACATGCTTCAAATGATCTAGAAGAGGCTTAATATTTAAGGTAGGGGCTTTCATCACAAAAGGAAGAAGTTTCTCATTAGATAAAAGAAATTCAATGTAAGAAACATCATACCTATTTGTGGTTATAGCTATAGTCTCATCTAAGCTTGCCACAACTTCCTCTACTTCTTTAGACACTTTTATCAACCTTCTTAGTTCTTTGGAATTTTCTGTCCCTATGTGCTCACTAATAGCTACTTTTAATCTATCCTTGTGAGTTAATTCAAAAAGTTATTGTGCCAAAGAATTAATAACATCAGCTACAAAAATAGATTGCAAGTCATTAGGGTACCTCATTGCCTCAAAAATATTAAAACGAATCACCTCGCCATCAAACTCCATGGTGAGAGTGCTATCATGAACATCAATCTTGGTTCGGATAGTTTTCAAGAATGGTCTTCCTAAAAGAATCGTTGTTGGATTGGTAGATGTCTCATCCTCCATTTCAAGAACATAAAAATCGATGGGGAAAACCCATTGATTCACGTGCACAAGAACATCTTCTACAACTCCCTTGGGATATGCATTAGAATAATCAGCAAGTTGAATGATAATACCTGTTTCCGCAAGGCATCCAAGATTCAAAGAAGCATAAATAGAATATGGCATGACATTAATAGATGCTTCTAAATCTAACATAGCTCTTTCAAAATTGTTATTACCAATGGTGCATGGAATGGTAAATGTACCTGGATCTTTGCACTTTGGAGGAATTTGTCTTTTTAGTATAGCCAAAACATTTTCCCCCACACTTACTTTCTCATTTTCTTTTAACTTTCTCTTGTTGGTGCATAACTCCTTGAGAAATTTTTTATAACAAGGTATTTGCTTGATAACATCCAAAAGTGGTATGTTTACCTCAATCTTGTGAAAAGTCTTCAAGATTTTCTTTTCTTGTTCCTCCTTCTTTGATTTTGCAAATATGCTAGGAAAAGGTGGAGTAACATAAGAAGGAATAGAAGTTTTAAGATTTACCTTAGAAGATGATGTTTTGCTCATGGTGGAAGTGGTGTCATCCCTTTCATTAGATTGTGACTTTTTTTGGTAGGACTTCTAATTGCTTTCCACTTCTCAAAGTTACCGCACCAACATTCTCTCTTGGATCGATCACTATTTGAGAAGGTAATTTTCTTGAGCCTTGACCCTCAAATTCGCTCATGTTAGTAGCCAATGAGCCCATTTGATTTTCTAGGATTTGGATACTTGCCCTAGTTTCCTACTAAAATTGCAATGTGTTAGTGGCAAGTGCTTTAACAATGTCTCGGAGAGACATACCTGAGTTTTGTGGAGCTAGTTGTGGTGCTACTTGTGGTATTGGTGGTGGTCGAGTTTGAAGCGGTTGTTGCACTCTTGGTTGATTGACACCTGGTAGTCGGTTTGGTATGGTATTTCGAGCAATTGGTTGACGATTCCCAAAACTGAAATTAGGGTGATCTCGCCATCCTACATTGTAGGTATTAGAGAAGGGGTTATACCTTTGCCTTGGTTGACCTGGAAATCCAACCATGGTATTGGCATGTTCTGTCTCTCTTTCTTGCAAGGTTGGACACATGTCGATTGGATTCTCTGTGGTTGAACATATCCCACATGCATAAGATTGCTGCATATTTCCTACAACCATTTGTTTCGCAAGAGACGTAAGTTGAGAAAGTTGTTGTTCAATGTTCCGAGTACTTACCTCATTTACTTTCTTCGGCCGTGGTGGCTCAAATCAACTATTGAATTGTTGAGAGTTCACAACCATGTCACCAATCAAATATCCTACAGCTTCTGGTGTTTTATTAAATATTGCTCCTCCACTAGCAAAATCAATCATACTCCTACCCATTGGCATGAGACCCTCAGAGAAATATTGAATAAGGAGTTGATCACTAATTTGGTGATGTGGATAGCTAGCACATAACCTTTTAAATCTTTCCCAATATTCATAAAATGATTCTCCATTATGTTGTTTAATGCAACAAATGTCTTTTCTAATGTTTGTAGCTTTCGAGGTGGGAAAGTATTTCTCCAAACATAGTCTACTCATGTCATTCCACGTGGTGATAGTACCCAGTGGTAGACAGTATAGCAACTCTTTTGTCGAATCTGCTAATAAGAATAGGAAAGCTCTCAATTTTATTTGCTCCTTAGAAATGTCGGTTGGCTTCATACTTGAGCATACCACATGAAATTCTTTAAGGTGTTTGTTAGGATCCTCTCCTGCAAAACCATGAAATATAGGCAAGAGATGAATTAGTCCAGATTTAAGTTGAAAATCTACCTCAAGGTTGGGATTTATGCATAGCAGTTGTTGATCAATATTTGGAGCTGCTAACTCCTTAAAAGTCTGATTGTTTGCACCACCATTACTTCTGATTCAGATTTGATTGAACTACGAAAAAATGGAAGGGATGTATATCGTGCAAGGTCAAATTCCGGAGGTGGAGTTGAAATTGACCGGCTTTGCCTAAAATTTGAGGATTCGAGAAACTCCTTAATCTGCTTAAGTCGTTGGTCCGCTTCTTCATCGGACATAAAAGCCTCAACACAAATAAACAAAAACAAAAATCAAGAATCAATAGTAAAAATAAAATAACAAACCGATTAGAAAATCAATCCTTGGCAACGACACCAAAAACTTGGTGCATTTGAAACTAGCAAGTATACTAGTCGCGCAAGTAATAAAGTGATAAGTAAGATATCATTCCCAAGAGGATTGGTTCCAATTAAATTTGTTATTAGATAGTAACAATAAAATAAATGGAGGGTTTTGTTGAATGATTAATTAAATGAAATACGAATGCAATTGAAGAATAACATAATGCAAAGTTAAATAAATTGAGAAATAATCAATGAGAGAAACCTAGTTAAGGGATCATTCTCCACAACAAGATATGAATTTGGGAATCAACTATAGATTATCATCCAATTATAACTTTGAAATTATCAATCATAGATAACAACAAGCTCTGTTACTTTAATCTTTCTTTTATCGTTAAATAAAACAAGCTCTTTTTTTAATCTCTATCCATTAAACAACCTAGAACAAGCTCTCTAAATTTAATTGAATGGAAGCATTATGATAAGAAAGATAGGTTGATCTAAGCAATAAACACATAAGTTTAGATTATTTAACTTAGGTTATATTTTCCAATTGTAATCTCCGATCATAGTTTTGCTACTAACGATTAGAGATTCAAGACAATTATAGATCAAGATTTCTACTCTAGCAATAGACAACAACCTGATTCTATTTAGTTGGCCACCTAAATAAAATTAGCAAGCAATCATAAGCATTGAATATGAGAAAATACAAGCAACTTCAATTAGATAATCGTATAAAAAATTCTTGAACAATCAACTCACAAAAACCATATCTAGGGCTTTGAAATCACCCTCAATCAAATCAAATTTAGTTATACATGTTCAAACACAACATAAATATAATATAGCATAGAGACATTCCAGAAAATGAAAAGGAAAGGAAACACTTAGCAAATCCCTTAAAAATCTCCTTCGTAGATAAATCTCTTTAGGATTGTAGTTCCTCCTCTTTCCAACCCTTTTTTCTCCTTCAAGAACTCCAAAAGATGAGAGAAATCAAGAGAGGCACCCTCTAACTCACTCTCCCCTTCTTGATATTAAAATAAAACCCTGAAATATGTTTATATACTCTGCTGCAGTAACCCTTCTATAATGCCCCGAATAATAACAGGCTATAGTTATTTATAAAATTACAATTCAGCACTACTCACACTGACACATCCGAAAAAGGATTGTCTCCCAAGTATAGGAGTGTCGAAGTAATAATCCCGATGAGACCGAGGTCGATCCACGAGGAAGGGGATTTTAGCGTTACAAATTATAAGATAAGCAAATATGATATGAATAATTCAAAGAAATGACAAGATAATATCAATAATTATGTAAGATGGTAGGCGGTATTACCTTCAAATATAAAACAAAAAGCAAGAAGAGGTAAAACCATCCATGGAAATAGGTGGTATAACCAACCATAGTAAATTAAAGAACAATTTCATAAGGTGGTAGAACCTACCATAGTAAATAAAATAAAAAGTTCATAAACAATAGAATAATTAAAATACAAGAGGAATTAAGACAATAACAATGAAGGCTAAGGTTAGGGGATCCGCCCTTGATATTTCGAATAAGGATAATTAACCCATTTTAGTTATATGAATTATATTTGTTTCATTACCAATATTTATACCACTTCTTGTAAATGGGTTCAAGCATCCAATGTGCCAATCACCATATGTCTACAACAAATCAAGGTTCCTAACTAGATTCGTGTCGTAAGGAAGAACCATACGTCATCTAGAAAGGATCCAAGCATTTGATGTGCCAAGGATTGTCGACAATGGATCAAGACCTCCACTTTACGAGTGGTGTCAAGATTGATTAAGAAATTAAATATAAATCATATTGAATAAACATTATAAGATTAAGATTATTAAGCACAGATTAAGGGTTAGAGAATCCTTATTCTCATATCAAGGGTTTCACCCTTCCACCTTAGCAAAAGAGAAATTAGAAGAACATTATAATAGAAAGAAAATAAAATGCAAGAAAAAGAAAATTCATTAATAACATAAACACACAAAACACAATACAAGATCCTAGCCAAAGCCAAAATGTTCCAGCCAAGGCCAAGATGCCCTAATGGGTCACAAGGCACCTCTATCTATAGATACATCCAGGGGCAAACTTGTCAAATTACAAGGGCATAATTGTCAAATATTAGTTGTAAATATCTTTGACAATTGGGATCATTAGGCACCGACTTTGACCATCAATTTTGACATTAAAATGTTGAGAATTTTAATCACATGTCTTGATACAAGTTGTAGATATTTCTCTCAGCTTTCTAGAACATATTGATTTGCACAATTGGGATATGTATTTTGAGAGATACGGTCCAAATACTAAGGCCTGGTCAGACTGGGCCGAGACTGTAGATGGGTTCATTTCAAGCCCAATTTTGGTCTACTAAGAGCCCGAATTTGATGATGCTTGTGAAATGCAATCTTGTAGACAATTGAGTCAGCTTTCCAAAACATTAAGAATTGCACCATTCTGATCTATAAATAGAGAGTTATGCCCATTTTACCAAACCTGTAACAAAACTAAAATTAAGAGGAATTAATTCCAAAGATGCAAATGCTACAGATATGCTTAAGTTAAGGAATTTAATGACACTATTAATGCAATATGATGAACTAAACTCTTATTAAACATGAATATTTAAGTGTTCATCACACCCCCCAACTAGCTTATTGCTAGTCCCTAGCAATTAAAGCGTTATTATTTAGAAGTGAATTATAGAATTTTACATCCAAGGTGGTCATTATTGCACTCTCCTTGATTTTATCCAAATAAACAAACTCTCAACTGATTTTTTTTTATATGACTCATGTACCCTTCAGTCAAGATATCCACAAACCTTCTTTTGTGCTCAGTTGACACATGACTATGGGGCTTATTAGAAATAAGCCATATCGGTTCTAGTATTTGTTAAGGCTAACAACCTTAGGTAGGGGATATTCATTCATTTTATACATTTTTTTCTTTTTTTTTCTCTTTTTTTTTTTTTTTGAAAGAATGCATCTTTAACCCATGTAGCGAGCCTTAGGCTAATGACTCCCAGACCAGTTGGCCTTAGGGCATTAGGTGTTAAGACACCCCTACGAGCTTAACGACTCGGGTTGCCGATGCTTTATTTTTGCTTAGAAACTTGTGGATAGTGCAAGGTTCAATCCCATTAAGCTTTCTCCTTAATCCATGTAGCGAGCTTTGGGCCAATAGCTCCCAAACCAGTTGGTCTTAGGGTATTAGGTGTTGAGGCACCCCTCGGGTTTAATTGCTCGAATTAAGGAGGCTACAAGACCAAACTTATCCACCATTGCTTTCTCTCTTTTTTTCTTTTTTTTTTTCATTTTTCATTTTTTCATTTTTTTAAAACTTTCCCCTTCCTTTTGTTGTTATCCTAAACAAAACAAAAGAACTCAAATATTGCAATATTTCATTTCGCCACCCACAATCATACATCAAGGTATGTGTGTGTGTGGAAGAAAGATTCATAGATACTTGCTTAATGAGCACATAAGCACACAATTTATTAAATGATAAGGTTGTGAAAGTTCATAGATTTGAATGATTCAAAGTGAAATGAATAAGACCTCTTTGTTATAAAATTCAAAAATCAAGACTAAATAATATCAAATAAGTCTTCAAAAATGCAAAAATAAATTGACAAATTGGTTAGAATGGGTTTCAAGAGTTCAAACTGGTCCTCCCTACTCTGCCATTCCTGACCCAGAATGTGTCTCAAGAGGATTTGAACTCCTTACACCGCACTCTGAATCTAATTACTAACTCGCTCTTTTTTTTTTTTGCAAGAAAAAAATAAAATTTCAAGACACACTTATGTCTACTATCCTTCCCCCCCAACCAAATGAAACATTGTCCTCAATGTTTAAATATAGAGAGATAAAGTATAGGAGACATTACCTGAAGCTTCTGTTATTCAAGAGAGATGACCTGAAAGACTCATAAAATAACATGCTAAAATAAAATAAAGGACAAGAAAAAATTATAAACGGAGATTCAGATCCAATTTGCACTTTTTGTTTTGCCCTCCTGCCCAATTAATTTGAGTACTAGCTGGGTCAGGTTCATACTCAACTTCTTGTAATTTGTCAAGTAACTCACCAGCAGAAGTGGCAGAAACAAGGATCTGTCTCGCCCAATGTGGGATAAAATTTTGTTCTACAGCTGCATCAACAAAACTTATTAAAGGATCAAAGAAATTGTTAACATTCAACAAACCTATGGGTTTTTGATGGAGATTCAGTTGGGCCCAAGAGGCAATTTGAAAAATTTCTTCAAGAGTGCCAAAGCCACCTGGTAAAGCAATAAAGGCATCTGAATTGATGAGCATATGTGCCATGCGTTCATGCATAGAGGAGACCTGTAACTCCTTCCCAACCGTTTTTCCAACAATGCTTTCTACAGCCAAAGCTTTAGGAATAACTCCTAACACTTGACTACCTCCTACATGTGCAGCTGTTGATACGAAACCCATTAACCCGAGGCTACCTCCCCTATAAACCACATGAATCTTTCTTTCAGCCAGTAGTCTACCAAGGTAATTTGCTACTTCTATAAACTCCTCACTTTTACCTGGTCGGGATCCACATAATACACATATCCTTTGGATTCGACGTTTTGAAGTTCCCTCCATGTCTATGCAACTCTCCAACTATGTGTGAAGAAGAGAACAAGAGATGTGGTATTTATGGAGTGCAAAAAGGTATGCTAATGATGATATCTATCTAGGTAGCTCGGTTGTTTGTTGAAAAAATTGACAATAATGCATAAAAATTCAAAAGATGATGAAATAAGTCACATAAGTCAAACAAAAGATACAAATTCAAAAATGACAGCTATGAGGTATTAAAATTCAAAAATGATGGCACTCATGCATATGTACAGGTAGTTGTGACTGTGGCTCACATCTTCCTCTGGTTTTACGTCCAGAAACGGCTTAAACACCTTCTATGAGTTGGGGATATGCTTTCCATCTAGTTTTCTTATAAACTGGCAAACAGGGTCGTTTTGAGTCAGATTCCCAAGACTATAGCGTTCCTGCTCATCTCAGAATTGTGTCAACAAATTAAAAATTTCACGCTGCACAAGTCCACAAGAATGCGTCTCAAGAGTCGTTCGGATTTCATCCAAAGACTCCTTACTCAGTTCATTCTTGATGAACTGTAGTTTATCCTCTCGATTGTTAGACAAATATCCCAAGGAGCGGCAACGCTGGTTACAAGTCTATCTTGCACATCTGGTACAAACTTGTAACCTTTTTGCTCTTCGCTTTTTGGCGTAAGAGCTTTTTCCCATACCTGGCATGTGAGACATGATGAACACTTAAATATGCATGTTTAATAAGAGTTTAGTTCATCATATTGCATTAATAGTGTCATTAAATTCCTCAACTTAAGCATATTTGTAGCATTTGCATCTTTGGAATTAATTTCTCTTAATTTTGGTTTTATTACAGGTTCGGTAAAATGGGCATAACTCTCTATTTATAGATCAGAATGATGCAATTCTTAATGTTTTGGAAAGCGGATTTAATTATCTACAAGATTGCATTTCACAAGAATCATCAAATTCGGGCTCTTAGTGGACCAAAATTGGGCTTGAAGTGAACCCATCTACAGTCTCGGCCCAGTCTGACCAGGCCTCAGTATTTGGACCGTATCTCTCAAAATACGTATACAAATTGTGCAAATCAATATGTTCTAGAAAGCTGAGAGAAATATCTACAACTTTCATGCAGACAAGTGATTAAAATTCACAACATTTCGATGTAAAAATTGATGGTCAAGGCGGTGCCTAATGACCCAATGTCAAAGCTATTTAAACTCAATATTTGACATTATAGCCTTGTAATTTGACAAGTTTGCCCGCGGATTGTATCTATAAATAGAGGTGCCTTGGACCCATTGGCATCTGGCCCTTGGCTGAACATTTTGGCTTTGGCTAGGATCTTGTATTGTGTGTTTATGTTAATAATGAATTTCCTTTTTCTTACATTTTATTTTCTTTCTATTATAATGTTCTTCTAATTTCTCTTTTGCTAAGGTGAAAGGGTGAAACCCTTGATATGAGAATAAGGATTCTCTAACCCTTAATATTTGCTTAATAATCTTAATCTTATAATGTTTATTTTATATGATTTATATTTATTTTCTTAATCAATCTTGACACCACTCGTAAAGTGGAGGTCTTGATCCATTTGTCGACAATCCTTGGCACATCAAATGCTTGGATCATTTCTAGATGGATGTACGGTTTTCCTTACCGACACGAATCTAGTTAGGAACCTTGATTGTTGTAGACATATGGTGATTGGCACATTGGATGCTTGAACCCATTTACAAGAAGTGGTATAAAATTGGTAATGAAAAAAAATTCATTATAACAAAAATGGGGTTAATTATCATTATTTGAAATATCAAGGGCGGATCCCCTAACCTTAGCCTTCATTGTTATTGTGTTAATTCCTCTTGTTATTTTAATTTTCATTGTTTATGAAATTGTTCTTTAATTTACTATGGTTGGTTATACCACCTATTTCCATGGATGGTTTTACTCCTCTTACTTTTTGTTTTATATTTGAATGGTCGGTAATACCACCTACCATCTTACATACTTGTTGATATTATCATGTCACCTCTTTGAATCATCCATATCACATTTGTTTAGCTTATAATTTGTAACGCTTAAATTCCCTTCCTCGTGGATCGACCCCGGTCTCACCGGGTTTTATTACTTCGACACTCCTATACTTGGGAGACAATCCTTTTTCGGATGTGTCAAGTTTTTGGCGCCGTTGCCGGGGAAGGTAAAAATTGGCGTGCAAAATTGTAAGTGTTCTCTTTTCTCATCTTAGATCTAAATTTTTTATTTTTGTGTTTTCATCTTTTGCTCTCTTTTCTTCTCCCTTTCTTGCATGAAAATTTGGTCACGAACATCTAGTGGTAGACTTGTTAGAAAAACATCATCTTCCTTAGAAAACATGGCCGACAATCATGAGGAAATATTCACGGATGAAGGGGACAACCGTTCGCAACAAAATGATCAAAACCAACGAAGAACCCTCAAAGACTACATGAATCCGGTAAGGACTAGTGCACCATCTTGTGTAGTTTCTCCTCCAGATTCAATCCATTTCAATTTCAAACCAAGTTTTGTTCGACTTCTACCCACTTTTCATGGCCTTGACATGGAGAACCCATATTCGCACTTGAAACTCTTTGAAGAGGTATGTAGCTCCTACACTGACCCAAATTGTAGCATAAACACCATTAGATTAAAGCTTTTTCCTTTTTCTTTAAAAGATAAAGCTAGAACATGGCTACAAAATTTGAGGTCGAATTCCATCAGTTCATGGGATGAGATGAAACAACAATTTTTGAAAAAATTTTTTCCTACCCATAGAACAAATTCTCTTAAAAGACAAATTTCTGATTTCTCTCAAAAACAAGGGGAAACCCTTTACCAATGTTGGGATAGATATAAGGAACTACTTAATACCTGTCCTCACCATGGTTTCGAAACTTGGAGAATAGTTGCACACTTCTATGAGGGGTTAACACCTCAAGATAGGCAACTAGTAGAATTAATGTGTAATGGAGAATTTAAAGAAAAAGACCCTGAGGAAGCACTTGACTTCCTAGATTCCTTGGCAGAAAAGGCACAAAATTGGGACACTGCTGGCACCTATTAGGTACCAGGCAAGGCCCCAACCTCGACATCCAATAGAGGCATTTACAACCTTAGGGAAGACCATGACCTTCAAGCCAAATTTGCATCCCTAGCTAGAAAAGTCGAGGCTTTAGAGATGAAAAAGAGTGGTCAATTGAAATCTATTCAAGAAAATGTCTGTAACATCTGTGATGACAATGCCCATTCTACTGATGATTGCCCAACTTTGCCTGCCTTTAGGGAATGTCTCCATGAAGAAGCCAATGCCTTAAACACTTTTAAAAGGCCAAATCACAATCCATATTCACAAACCTACAATCCTGGTTGGAGAAATCATCCAAATTTTAGCTGGAAAAATGACAATCATGCACAATCTTCACAAGTCCCTTTTCAAACACGACAAAATTTTCAAATTCTCATGATCATGCATATGCTCCTCCTCCTAGGAATGACTTTGAAGAAACATTTCATTCATTCATTACAAAGCAAGAGACTTTCAATAGTCAAACTGCTCAAACATTAGCAAATTTGTCAGAAACTCTTACAAAATTTGCATCTATATTTAGCATCCAAGAGAAGGGAAAATTTCCTTCTCAAACATTGCAAAACCCCAAAGATCAATCTAACTCAAATGCAGGGAGTTCAAATAACCCTTATTTTGACCAAGCTAAATCAGTCATGACCCTTCGCAATGGTAAGGTTGTTGAAAAACATATTCCTAACCTTTGTGAGAAAGAAGAAGAATCGATCTCTAAAGGGCAAGAAGGGGTTGCCAAACCAACACCTAGCGAAGAGGAAACCAAATCCTCATCTGTGCCTCCATTTCCTCAAGCATTAGCCACACACACGAAGCCAACTCACAATTCTGAAATCTTTGAAATTTTCAAACAGGTAAAGGTCAACAGTCCCTTGCTTGATGTGATCAAACAGGTACCTTCTTATGCAAAATTTTTGAAAGACTTGTGCACTGTGAAAAGAAAACTGAATGTGAAAAAGAAGGCATTTCTAGCTGAGCAAGTAAGTGTTATTCTTCAAAATAATAATACAGTGAAATATAAGGATCCAGGTTGTCCTACAATTTCATGTGTTATTGGAGAGCATAAAATTGAACAAGCTTTACTTGATCTTGGTGCGAGTGTGAATTTGCTTCCATATTCGGTTTTTCAGAAACTCAATTTAGGTGAGTTAAAACCGACTTCTATGACTCTTTTGCTTGCTGATAGATCAATTAAAGTACCAAGAGGAGTAGTAGAAGATGTGTTAGTTCAAGTCGATAAATTCATTTACCCAATGGATTTTATTATCTTGGACACATAACCAGTGGAAGTATGTAATTCAATTCCTGTCATTTTAGGGCATCCATTTCTAGCTACTCTAATGCTTTGATTAATTGCAGGAATGGAGTCATGAAGCTATCGTTTGGGAACATGACATTGGAACTTAATGTTTTCAATATGTGCAAACAACCACATGAAGAAGAAGATGAAATTGAGGAGGCTAATATGATCGAATCTAGTGTGGAAGGTCACATCCAAAAAGGGAGTTCTTCTGACCCTTTGGAAACTTGTCTAGTGAATTCATTAGAATCAAGCATGGAACTAGAGTCTGATCTTTCTGATATATGTTCTTTATTGGATTGTGCACAGGTGATGGAAAAAGGCTCAAAATCAAGATTTGAAGAATTGGGCAAATGAATGAAAGCAAGGAAGATGAAGCTCCCAAGTTAGAATTGAAGCCCTTACCTGAAGGACTGAAATATGCATATCTTGGGGAGAATCAGACATATCCGGTGGTAATTTCTTCATCCCTCACATGCGAGCAACAAGGTAAGTTGATAGAAGTGCTTAAAAGGCATAAAAATGCAATTGGGTGGACTTTAAAAGATATCAAAGGCATTAACCCTTTAATTTGCACACATAGAATACATTTAGAGGAAAATACCAAAACATCTCAACAACCTCAAAGGAGATTAAATCCACACATGAAAGAGGTCATTAGGGCTGAAGTTCTCAAACTACTTGATGTGGGAATTATCTATCCTATTTCTGATAGTAAGTGGGTAAGCCCTACACACGTAGTACCTAAGAAATCTGGCATTACAGTAGTTAAAAATGAAAATGGTGAATTATTGCCAACTCGTGTCTCATCTAGTTGGAGGATATGCATTGATTATAGAAAATTAAATGCTGTCACTAGAAAAGACCATTTTCCCTTACCCTTCCTTAACCAAATTCTTGAAAGAGTAGCAGGAAACCCCTACTACTGCTTTCTTGATGGATACTCAGGCTACATCAAATCCCCATTGCACTTGAAGACCAAGAAAAGACCACATTCACGTGCCCCTTTGGCACTTTTGCATTTAGGAGAATGCCTTTTGGACTTTGTAATGCCCCAGCCACTTTTCAAAGATGCATGTTAAGCATTTTCAATGACATGGTTGAGCATTGTTTAGAAGTTTTCATGGATGATTTAACTGTCTTTGCAAACTCTTTTGATAATTGTCTTGAAAATTTAGAAAAAGTCCTAAAAAGGTGTGTAGAAAAAGGTCTTATTTTGAATTGGGAAAACTGTCATTATATGGTCACTTCAGGAATTGTTTTAGGTCATGTGGTGTCTTCTAAAGGAATTGAAGTGGATAAAGCAAAAGTGGAATTAATTTCCCATTTGCCTCCACCAAAAACAGTCAAAGAAGTCCGTTCATTCTTAGGACATGCTGGATTTTATAAGAGGTTCATAAGAAATTTTAGTGCTATATCTAAACCTCTTTGTAACCTCTTAATAAAAGACACTTCTTTTGAATGGACTCAAGAATGTCAAAATGCCTTTGATACATTAATTGGACTTTTAACAACTGCTCCATTATGCAATCTCCTGATTGGTCCTTGCCTTTTGAACTGATATGTGATGCAAGTGACTATGCCCTTGGTGCTGTCTTAGGACAAAGAAAAGAAGGTAAGCCTTATGTCATATACTATGCAGTAGGACTTTAAATGATGCACAAATGAATTACCAACAACTGAGAAGAACTACTTGCAGTAGTATTTGCATTGGACAAATTTCGATCTTATTTAATTGGCTCTCCAACAATTGTTTACACTGACCATGCAGCTGTGGGATATTTAATGACTAAACAGGATGCAAAACCTAGATTGATACGGTGGATCTTATTGCTCCAAGAATTCAACATCACAATAAAAGATAAGAAATGAGTCGAAAATATCGTTGCAGATCATCTTTCAAGACTAACAACAGAGACATTAATTGAAACTTCACCTATCAATGATTCTTTTCCTGATGAATTTTTATTTTCTGTTGCTAATGTACCTTGGTTTGCTAACATTGTAAATTTTCTTGCAACAGGAAAAATGCCACCTCATTGGAATGCTCAAGACAAAAGGAAATTTTTAACCGAGGTGAAAAATTTTTATTGGGATTACCCATATCTATTCAAATATTGTCCAGACCAAATAATGAAAAGATGCATACCCGACAATGAGGTAAGTAGTGCCATTAACTTTTGTCCCACCCCCCCCCCCCCCCCCACCCCCCCCCCCCCCCCCCCCCCCCCCCCCCCCCCCCCTTCATTCTAAAGCATGTGGAGGACATTTTTCATCTAGAAAAACAGCTGCTAAGATCTTACAATATGGATTTTATTGGCCCACCTTATTTAAAGATGCACATGCATTTTGCAAAAAATGTGAAAGTCAAAAATTGGGATCCATTTCAAAAAGAAACATGATGCCTTTAAATCCCATTCTTGTTGTTGAAATCTTTGATTGTTGGGATATTGATTTTATGGGACCCTTTCCACCGTCATTTGGTTTTGTGTACATCCTTGTTGCAGTAGACTATGTTTCAAAATGGTTCGAGGCAATTCCATGTCGAAACAATGATCACAAAACAGTTGTCAAATTCTTGAAAGAGAATATCTTGAGTAGATTTGGAATTCCTCGAGCCATTATTAGTGATGGGGGTACACATTTTTGTAACAAACCATTTGAAACTTTAATGAAGAAATATGGAATAACCCATAAAATTTCTACACCTTATCACCAACAAACAAGTGGACAACTCTTGAATTAGCTAATAGGGAGATAACAGATCTTAGAAAAAACGGTTAACCCAAATCGTAAAGATTGGTTGTTAAAGACTTAATGAGCACTTTGGTCTTACCGAACTGCTTTTAAACATCATTGGGAATGTCTCCTTATAGACTAGTTTATGGAAAACCTTGTCACTTACCTGTGGAAATTGAGCATCAAGCTTATTGGGCCATTAAAACATTCAACACAAATTTGAATGATGCTTGCAAATTACGTAAATTCCAACTGGGTGAACTTGAAGAAATCAAGAATGAGGCTTATGAAAATTCTAAAATCTACAAAGAAAAAATGAAGGTTTTTCATGACAAATCCATTGTTAGAAAATCTTTTGAACCTTCACAGAAAGTTCTTTTGTATGATTCAAGATTGCATTTGTTTCCTGGTAAACTTCGGTCTGGTTGGACTGGGCCTTTTATTGTTAAAAATGTTTTCCCTCATGGAGCAGTTGAAATTGAGAACCCAAAGAATGGTAATGTGTTTAAAGTTAATGGACAACGGTTAAAACCATTCTTTGAAATTTTGCCCAAAAAAACCGTAAGAGGTCCATTGGCTTTAATCGATCCTTTTTAAGGATTGATTTTCCCGGTCAGTGGCTTGATACGGTACTTCCGTGATATTTAAGAAGTCGGATTTTTCAATTCCCTAAAACTGTTGCTCACACTTGCATCCATTTTCTTTTCTTCTCTCTCATTTTCTTCACATGGAAACCATTCTCTCAAAATTGCACAAACATTTTCCCTCTCTTCCTCAAAATGATTTGCTTAAAATTTATAAAGCTCATGCAGAAAGACTAAGGTTATTGATGCGTAAGGGTATTCCTGCTGATTTAAGATGGTTAATTGAAGCCAAGGTTCGATTCTCTTGTGAGTTTTCAGATAATCTTGTTTCCCATATGCTAGCTTTGGGAAAAAGCTCTTATGCCAAAAAGCGAAGAGCAAAAAGGTTACAAGTTTGTCACAAATGTGCAAGATGGACTTGTAACCAGCGTTGCCGCTCCTTGGGATATTTGTCTAACAATCGAGAGGATAAGCTACAGTTCATCAAGGATGGACTGAGTAAGGAGTCCTTGGATGATATCCGAGTGACTCTTGAGACGCATTCTTATGGACTTGTGCAGCGTGAAATTTTTAATTTGTGGACACAATTCCGAGATGAGCAGGTGATGAACACTTAAATATGCATGTTTAATAAGAGTTTAGTTCATCATACTGCATTAATAGTGTCATTAAATTCCTCAACTTAAGCATATTTGTAGCATTTGCATCTTTGGAATTAATTTCTCTTAATTTCGGTTTTGTTGCAGGTTCGGTAAAATGGGTATAACTTTCTATTTATAGATCAGAATGGTGCAAATCTTAATGTTTTGGAAAGCTGATTCAAATATCTACAAGATTGCATTTCACAAGTATCATCAAATGCGGGCTCTTAGTGGACCAAAATTGGACTTGAAGTGAACCCATCTACAGTCTCGGCCCAGTCTAACCAGGCCTCAGTATTTGGACCGTATCTATCAAAATACGCATCCAAATTATGCAAATCAATATGTTGTTCTAGAAAGCTGAGAGAAAGATCTACAACTTTGGATGAAGACATATGATTAAAATTCACAACCATTTCGATGTAAAAATTGATGGTCAAAGTCGGTGTCTAATGATCCCAAATGTCAAAGATATTTACAACTAATATTTGACAATTATGCCCTTGTAATTTGACAAGTTTGGCCCTGGATGTATCTATAAATAGAGGTGCCTTGTGAACCATTAGGGCATCTTGGCCTTGGCTGGAACATTTTAGCTTTGGCTAGGATCTTGTATTGTGTTTTGTGTGTTATGTTATTGAATATTTCCTTTTTCTTGCATTTTATTTCCTTTCTATTATAATGTTCTTCTAATTTCTCTTTTGCTAAGGTGAAAGGGTGAAACCCTTGATATGAGAATAAGGATTCTCTAAACCTTAATATGTGTTTAATAATCTTAATCTTATAATGTTTATTCAATATGATTTATATTTAATTTCTTAATCAATCTTGACACCACTCGTAAAGTGAGGTCTTGATCCATTGTCGACAATCTTTGGCACATCAAATGCTTGGATCCTTTCTAGATGATGTATGGTTCTTCCTTACCGACACGAATCTAGTTAGGAACCTTGATTTGTTGTCGACATATAGTGATTGGCACATTGGATGCTTGAACCCATTTTTACAAGAAGTGGTATAAATATTGGTAATGAAACAAATATAATTCATATAACTAAAATGGGTTAATTATCATTATTTGAAATATATCAAGGGCGGATCCCCTAACCTTAGCCTTCATTGTTATTGTGTTAATTCCTCTTGTATTTTAATTATTCTATTGTTTATGAACTTTTTATTTTATTTACTGTGGTAGGTTCTACCACCTTATGAAATTATTCTTTTATTTACTATGGTTGGTTATACCACCTATTTCCATGGATGGTTTTACCTCCTCTTGCTTTTTGTTTTATATTTGAATAGTCTTGCTTTTTGTTTTATATTTGAATAGTCGGTAACACCACCTACCATCTTACATATTTATTGATATTATCTTGTTATTTCTTTGAATTATTCATATCATAATTGCTTATCTTATAATTTGTAATGCTAAAATCTCCTTCCTCGTGGATCGACCTCGGTCTCATCGGGATTATTACTTCGACACTCCCTATACTTGGGAGACATCCTTTTTCGGATATGTCAGACAATAACCAGATTATATTCAGTTGGCCCATCAAATACAATCAGCAAGCAATCATAAGCATTAAATATGGGAGAATACAAGCAACTTCAATTAGAGAATTGGATAACACTTCTTAACACAACAACTCACAAAAACCATATCAAGGGCTTTGAAATCACCCTCAACCAATTCAGATTTAGTTACACATATTCAAACACAATACAAATACAATACAATATGGAGACATTCCAGAAAATGAAAGGGAAAGGGAAAACTTAGCAAATTTGATGAAAATCTCTTAAGATTGTAGTTCTTCCTCTTTCCAAGCCTTCAATCTCCTTCAAGAACTCTAAAAGATGAGAGAAATCCAAAGATGCAGCCTCCTCCACGTTCTCCCCTCTTCAAGTTATGAAAATAAAACCCTAAAATGTGTTTAATACTCTGCTACAGTAACCTGCTACAGTGTCCCGTATTATACATGCTACAGTGATTTGTGGAATTACATTTCTATACTTCTCACACTGTTTTGATTACAACTTATGTTACACTGAATGGATTTATAAACCGTAAATTTCTCCAGAAAATAGACTTCGAGAGCTTTCCAGCGGTATATAATACGTCATCGGGTTCATTGTATATCAATACAATTAAATCCGAGAATATGGTTGACTAGCAAATGTGAAAATGAAGGGTTTTACACCATTTTTGTGCAAGTTGCTCCAAAACTCCTACAAATATCAAAACCACACAAAAACATAAAAATACCAAGGAATATAGCAAAGAAACATGGACGAATTGATATGAAAATGATATATAAATAGACACTTATCAGATTCTTTTAGGGAGACCATTCTTGAAAACTGCCCGAACAAAAATTGATGTTCATGATGGCACTCTCACCATGGAGTTTGATGGCGAGGTGATCCATTTCAATATTTTTTTGGCAATGAGGTACCCTAGTGACTTGCATTCTATTTTTGCAATGGGTGTTATTGATTCTCTGGCACAACAACTTTTTGAGTTAACTCGCAAGGATGGATTGGAAGTGGCTATTAGTGAGCACATAGGGACAGAAAATCCCAAAGAACCAAGAAGGTTGATACAAGTGCCTAAAGAAGTGGAGGAAGTTGTGGCAAGCTTAGATGAGACTATAGCTATAACCACAAACAGGTATGATATTTTGTACATTGAATTGCCTTTATCTAATAAGAAACTTCTTCCTTCTGTGATGAAAGCCCCTACCTTGGGGCTTAAGCCTCTCCCAGATCATTTGAAGCATGTGTTCTTGGGTAAGAAAGATACTTTACCGGTCATAATAGCAAAGGGCTTTGCACCACTACAAGAAGAGAAACTCATCCGAGTGTTTCGAGATCACAAAACAGCTATTGGGTGGACAATTGCTGACATCAAAGGTATTAGCATAGCCATATGCATACATCGTATCTGGTTAGAAGAAGGATCCAAGCCCATTAGAGAAGCACAGCAGAGGTTGAATCCTCCAATGATGGAGGTTGTCAAGAAAGAGATCCTCAAATTGTTAGATGCGGGTGTGATTTATCCAATTTCGGATAGCAAGTGGGTGAGCCCAATCCAAGTTTTTCCCAAGAAATCTGGTGTTACAGTGGTTAAGAATGACAATAATGAGATAGTTCCCACTCGTATCCAAACTGGGTGGCGAGTTTGTATTGATTATCAGAAGCTCAATTCAGCAACTCGCAAGGATCACTTTCCCTTGCCATTCATTGATCAAATGCTTGAGAGGTTAGCAGGTCATTCTCACTACTGTTTTCTTGATGGCTACTCAAGATATAATCAGATTATCATTGCCCCTGAGGACCAAGAGAAAACTACATTCACATGCCCATTTGGTACATTTGCCTATCGACCCATGCCATTCGGTCTTTGCAATGCCTCTGCCACTTTCCAAATGTGTATGGTAGGTATTTTCTTTGATTATGTTGAGAGCATCATTGAGGTATTTATGGATGACTTTAGTGTTTTTAGTGATTCTTTTGATAAATGCCTTGACAACCTTACCCTTATACTTCAAAGATGTATAGAAACTAACCTTGTTTTGAATTGAGAAAAATGTCATTTTATGGTAGATCAGGGTATAGTTTTAGGACATGCTATTTCTGCAAAGGGTATAAAAGTTGATAAATCCAAGATAGATCTTATATGTTCCTTACCACTCCCTACAAGTGTGCAGGATATTCGTTCTTTTCTTGGTCATGCAGGCTTCTATCGTAGGTTCATCAAAGATTTTTCGAAGATATCATTTCCCCTATGCAGATTACTACAGAATGATGTGGCCTTTGAATTTGATAAGAAATGCAATGAGGCATTTGAGAAACTGAAGGAACTCTTGACTTCAGCTCCGGTGATCCAATCTCCAAATTGGGATCATCCATTTGAGATCATGTGTGATGCAAGTGACTATGCTGTGGGTGCCGTTTTGGGTCAACGAATTGGCAAAATTCCACAAGCCATTTAGTATGCATCTCGGACTTTAAATGATGCTCAGCTTAATTATTCTACCATTGAGAAAGAGCTGCTAGCGGTTATTTTTGCTTTAGAAAAGTTTTGTTCTTATTTGATTGGTACTAAAGTAACCATTTATTCTAATCATGCAACCTTGAGGTACTTGCTTACAAAGAAGGATGCTAAACCTAGGCTTATCAGGTGGATACTCCTTCTACAGGAATTTGACTTGGAGATCAAAGTGATGCGTTCGAAACTAGCAAGTATACTAGTCGCACAAGTAATAAAGTGATGAGTAAGATATCGTTCCCACAAGGATTGATTCTAATTAAAATTGTTATTCGAAAGCGAAAACAGAATAAATGGGGGGTTTTGTTGATTGATTAACTAGATGAAATATCAATACAAATAAAGAATAACATAATGCAAACTTAATTGAAGTGAGAATTAATCAATGACAGAAATTTGGCTACGGGATCATTCTCTACCACAAGATATGGATTTGCGAATAAATTATAGAATTGTCATCCAATTACACCACTGAAATTATCAACCATAGATAACAACAAACTCTGTTATCCCAATCTTTCCTTACTTTGTTGTTAAATAAAACAAGCTCTTTATTTAATCTCTAACCATTAAACAACCTAGAACAAGCTCTCTAAGTTCAATTCAATGGAAACATTACGATAAGAAAGATAGGTTGATCTAAGCAATAACCACACAAGCTCGGATTATTTAACTTAGGTTATATTCTCCAATTGCAATCTTTGATCACAATTTTGCTACTAATGAATAGAAATTCAAGACAATTGGGATCAAGATTTCTAGTCTAGCAATAGACGACATCCAAATTATATTCAGTTGGTCACCCAAATACAATCAGCAAGCAATCATAAGCATTAAATATGGGAGAATACAAGCAACTTCAATTAGAGAATTGGATAACAATATCTTGCACAATCAACTTACAAAAACCATATCAAGAGCTTTGAAATCACCCTCAACCAATTCAGATTTAGATACAAATATTCAGACACAATACAAATACAATACAATATGGAGACATTCCAGAAAATGAAAGGAAAAGGGAAAACTTAGCAAATTTGATGAAAATCTCTTAAGATTGTAGTTGATAAGTGTCTATTTATATATCATTTTCATATCAATTCGTCCATGTTTCTTTGCTATATTCCTTGGTATTTTTTATGTTTTTGTGTGGTTTTGATGTTTGTAGGAGTTTTGGAGCAAGTTGCACAAAAATGGATTAAAACCCTTCATTTTCACCTCTGCTAGTCAACCATCTTCTCGGATTTAATTGTATTGATATACAATGAACCCGATGACATATCATATACCGTTGAAAAGCTATCGAAGTCTACATTTTGGAGAAATTTACGGTTTATGAATCCATTCAGTGTACCGAAAGTTGTAATCAAAACAGTGTGAGAAGTGTAGAAATGTAATTCCACACATCACTGTAGCATGTATAATACGTGACACTGTAGCACGTTATTGTAGCAGAGTATTTAAACACATTTTAGGATTTTATTTTCATAACTTGAAGGGGGGAAAACGTGGGAGGAGGCTGCATTTCTGGATTTCTCTCATCCCTTGGAGTTCTTGAAGGAGAAAGAAGATTTGGAAAGAGGAGGAACTACAATTCCAAGAAGATTCATCTACAAAGAAGATTTTCAAAGAATTTACTAAGTTCTTTCTTTTCTTTTCAATTCTGGAATTTCTCTGTATTGTATTTGTTATTCTGATTGAATATGTGTAACTAAATCTGAATTGGTTTGAGGGTGATTTCAAAGCCCTTGATATGGATTTTGTGAGTTGATTGTGCAAGAAATTGTTATCCAATTCTCTAATTGAAGTTGCTTGTATTTTCCCATATCTAATGCTTATGAGTGCTTAATGATTGTATTTGGAATGGCCAACTGAATATAATCTGTTGTTGTCTATTGCTAGATTAGAAATCATGATCCTTAATTGTCATGAATTTCCAATCATTAGTAGCAAAATTGTGATCAGAGATTGCAATTGGAAAATACAACCTAGGTTAAATAATCCGAACTTGTGTGATTATTGCTTAGATCAACCTATCTTTCTCATCGTTATGCTTCTATTGAATTAAACTTAGAGAGCTTGTTCTAGGTTGTTTAATGGATAGAGATTAAATAAAGAGCTTGTTTTATTTAACAACAAAGTAAGGAAAGATTGGGATAACAGAGCTTGTTGTTATCGACGGTTGATAACTTCAATGCTGTAATTGGATTACAATTCTATGTTAATTCACAAATTCATATCTTGTGGCAGAGAAAGAACCCTTAACCAAGTGTCTCTCATTGAATTTTCAATTCAGTTAATATTGTGTTGTGTTATTCTTTATTTGCCTTCGTATTCAGTTTAATTAATCATTCAACAAAACCCCCCATATTTAGTTTATTGTTGCTAAAAAATAACAAATTTAATTAGAATCAATCCTCGTGGGAACGATATCTCACTCATCACTTTATTACTTGTGCGACTAGTATACTTGCTAGTTTCGAACGCATCAGTAGTTCTTCCTCTTTCCAAGCCTTCTTTCTCTTTCAAGAACTCCAGAAGATGAGAGAAATCCATAGCTGAAGCCTCCCACACGTTCTCCCCTCTTCAAGTTCTTCAAATAAAACCCTAAAATGTGTTTATATACTCTGCTACAGTAACCTACTACATGTCCCGTATTATACATGCTACAGTGATTTGTGGAATTACATTTCACACTTCTCACACTGTTTTGATTATAACTTTCGATACACTGAATGGATTTATGAACTGTAAATTTCTCTAGAAAATAGACTTCGAGAGCTTTCCAACGATATATAACATGTTATCCGGTTCATTGTATATCGATACAATTAAATCCGAGAAGATGGTTGACTATTAGAGGTGAAAATGAAGGGTTTTACTTCACTTTGGTGCAAGTTCCTCCAAGACTCCTACAAACATCAAAACCACACAAAAACATAAAAATACCAAGGATTATAGCAAAGAAACAAAGATGAATTGATATGAAAATGATACATAAATAGACACCTATCACAAAGATAAGAGGGGAAGTGAAAACTTAGTTGTAGACCATCTTAGTCGCATTGTCCATGATGAGGATGCACTACCATCACAAGAAAGTTTCCGGATGAACAATTACTGTCTCTATGTGTAGTAGCCCCTTGGTATGCAGAAATTGTCAACTACTTAGTTGCCAAGAAGCTACCACATGACTGATGCGTTCGAAACTAGCAAGTATACTAGTCACACAAGTAATAAAGTGATAAGTAAGATATCGTTCCCACGAGGATTGATTCTAATTGAATTTGTTATTTCCAGCAACAATAAACTACACAGGGGGGGATTTTTGTTGGTTGATTAACTAGATGAAAAACTGAATACTACGGTAATTAATGAATAACACGATGCAAACTAAATTGAAATGGGAATTAATCAATGATAGAAATCTGGTTAAGGGATCATTCTCCACCACAAAATATGGATTTGCGAATTAATTGTAGAATTATCATCCAATTACACCATTGAAATTATCAACCGTAGATAACAATAAGCTCTGTTATCCCAATCTTTCCTTACTTCGTTGTTAAATAAAACAGGCTCTTTATTTAATCTCTATCCATTAAACAACCTAGAACAAGCTCTCTAAATTTAATTCAATGGATGCATTATGATAAGAAAGATAGGTTGATGTAAGCAATAAACACACAAGCTCGGATTATTTAACTTAGGTTATATTCTCCAATTGCAATCTCTTATCACAATTTTGTTACTAATGATTAGAAATTCAAGACAATTACGGATCAAGATTTCCAATCTAGCAATAGACAATATCCAGATTATATTCAGTTAGCCACCCAAATACAACCAGCAAGTAATCATAAGCATTAAACATGGCAAAATACAAGCAACTTCAATTAGAGAATTGGATAATAATTTCTTGCACAATCAACGCACAAACACCATATCAAGGGCTTTGAAATCACTCTCAACCAATTCAGATTTAGTTATACATATTCAGACACAATACAAATACAATACAATACATAGCAATTCCAGAAAATAAAAGGTAAATGAAAAACTTAGTAAATCTGATGAAATCTCTTATGATTTGTAGTTCTTCCTCTTTCCAAGCCTTCAATCTCCTTCAAGAACTCTAAGAGATGAGAGAAATCCAAAGATGTAGCCTCCTCCACGTTCTCCCCTCCTCAAGCTTTCAAAATAAAACCCTAAAATGTGTTTATATACTCTGCTAGAGTAACATGCTACAATGCCCCGTATTATACATGCTACAGAGATTTGTGAAATTATATTTCTACATTTCTCACAATGTTTTTATTATAACTTTTGGTACACTGAATGAATTCATGAACCGTAAATTTCTCTAGAAAATAGACTTCGAGAGCTTTCGAACGGTATACAACATATGATCGGGTTCATTGTATATCAATACAATTAAATCCGAGAAGATGGTTGACTAGCAGAGGTGAAAATGAAGGGTTTTACTTCACTTTGGTTCAAGTTCCTCCAAAACTCCTACAAACATCAAAAACCGTGAATGATGCGTTCGAACCTAGCAAGTATACTAGTCGCACAAGTAATAAAGTGATGAGTGAGATATCGTTCCCACGAGGATTGATTCTAATTAAATTTGTTATTTTTCAGCAACAATAAACTAAATATGGGGGTTTTGTTGAATGATTAATTAAACTGAATACGAAGGCAAATAAAGAATAACACAACACAATATTAACTGAATTGAAAATTCAATGAGAGACACTTGGTTAAGGGTTCTTTCTCTGCCACAAGATATGAATTTGTGAATTAACATAGAATTGTAATCCAATTACAGCATTGAAGTTATCAACCGTAGATAACAACAAGCTCTGTTATACCAATCTTTCCTTTCTTTGTTGTTAAATAAAACAAGCTCTTTATTTAATCTCTATCCATTAAACAACCTAGAACAAGCTCTCTAAGTTTAATTCAATAGAAGCATTACGATGAGAAAGATATGTTGATCTAAGCAATAATCACACAAGTTCGGATTATTTAACCTATGTTGTATTTTCCAATTGCAATCTCTGATCACAATTTTGCTACTAATGATTGGAAATTCATGACAATTACGGATCAAGATTTCTAATCTAGCAATAGACAACAACAGATTATATTCAGTTGGCCATTCCAAATACAATCAGTAAGCAATCATAAGCATTATATATTGGAAAATACAAGCAACTTCAATTAGAGAATTGGATAACAATTTCTTACACAATCAACTCACAAAATCCATATCAAGGGCTTTGAAATCACCCTCACCAATTCAGATTTAGTTACGCATATTCAATCAGAATAACAAATACAATACAGAGAAATTCCAGAATTGAAAAGGAAAGAAAGAACTTAGCAAATTCTTTGAAAATCTTCTTTGTAGATGAATCTTCTTGGAATTGTATTTCCTTCTCTTTCAAAATCTTCTTTCTCCTTCAAGAACTCCAAGGGATGAGAGAAATCCAGAAATGCAGCCTCCTCCCACGTTTTCCCCTCTTCAATTTATGAAAATAAAACCCTAAAATGTGTTTAAATACTCTACTATAGTAACTTGCTACAGTGCCCCGTATTTAATAACATGCTACAGTGATATATGGAATTACACATATACACTTCTCATACCATTTTTATCACAACTTTCGGTACACTACATAAATTCGTGAACCGTAAATTTCTCCAGAAAATAGACTTCGAGAGCTTTTCAATAGTATATAGCATGTTATCCGGTTAATTGTATATCGATACAATCAACTCCAAGAAATTGGTTAACTAGCAGAGGTGAAAATGAAGGGTTTTACTCCAATTTTGTGTAAGTTCCTCCAAAACTCCTACAAACATCAAAAACCACACAAAAACATAAAAATACCAAGGAATATAGCAAAGAAACATGGACGAATTGATATGAAAATGATATATAAATAGCCACTTATCAAATTCCCCCACACTTAGACTTTGCTAGTCCTCGAGCAACTACGACAATATGAAATAAAACTAAACTGAAACAGAATCAACAAAAAATTAAAACACACAAATGCTTCATCTTGCAAATAGGCCTCAAAGATTGTACTTAATTATAACCCAAGGAAACTTCAAAATAATGCACTTGATCAAGAATTTTATCCGAAAGATTAGTTTCGCTTCACTTCAATTCCTCAAGTGTGTGTGTGTGGAGCCATTCTCACCAAATCACTTGTAACCCAGATGAGTTTATGCATAAAAATGAATCATATTTAATATTGAAGATGTGTGTATAAGTGAACTCCATAGGCCTGCTTTTCAAGTCAATCTCCACTAATGTAGACATGCACAACACTAAGGATCAAGTAGAACTTTATTAAGCTTGTAACATTTGGCTTGGGTGAAGGTATGATAAAGGATAATAATTTGGCTCAAATCACCCACAAACACATAAATCATTCTAGACTATGTAGAGCTCAAGCCTATAACAAAACTTCATTTTAATTCACCAGGTTACTCCCCCAAACTTATTTAGAACACTCAATCCTTTTTTTTTTTTTTGGCAGAAAACAAAAGAAAACTACACCCCCACACTTTGTTGTTTCATTCTTTTTAAGAAAACTTAAGGGTATAGATCTCTTATTCTTCTTCTTTTGTTCTCTTTTTTTTTTCTTTCTTTTTTTTTCTTTTTTTTTATTACACTTCCCCTCCCCCACACTTAAACAACACATTGTCCTCAATGTGTAAGTACGTGGACAATAGGTACACATTGGCTTTTTTTTCTGTTTTTCCTTTTTTTTTTTCAAACACAATGGAACTCACTTGTATTGCTCATGATACATCCCAACCTCCTCTAACTTCCCAAAACCAGAACATAGCTCAGAATTTAATTGTGAATGATCTACATGCTCATAGGTAAGGGATTAACTGTTTGGAACAAAATCATTTTAGGTTAGGAAATCTTTTAGGGAGTTAACAAAGAAAAAGGATTACAGAGGCTCAAAGGGGTAACTAGGGATCAATTTCTGTCAAGGTTGGCTATTAAGGCTCAAACGGTCCAAAGATTGCCTAAATCATTTCCCCAATGTTGCACAGCCTAGGATTTCGCCTTGAATGACCATCAAACAAGTTCTAGAATTCATTGAAATCTGAAGAAACATTTAAATTACATAAACTTTCTCTAAGTGAACAAATAACTCAGTGATAATAGCTCAGTGCTCAATGTTACGCAGTTTTAGAATTCATTGAATTCTTGTAGTTTGTCAATTAACTCTCCTGCAGTTGAAGCTGTAACCAGCATTTGCCTCGCTGATGGTGAGATAAAATTTTTTTCTACAGCTTGATCAAGAAAAGACAACAAACCATCAAAAAAGTTATTGACATTTAACAAACCAATTGGTTTCCGATGGATGTTTAGCTGTGCCCAAGAGGTGATTTGAAATATCTCCTCTAATGTACCATAACCACCAGGCAAAGCTATAAATGCATCGGACTTAACAACCATATGTGCAATACGCTCATACATACTAGAGACCTGTAACTCTTCCCCGATTGTGTTGCCTACGATATCTCGTACAGCTAATGGTTTAGGGATAATGCCGAGAACTTTGCTTCCTCCTAAGGATGCAGCTGTCGACACACACCCCATTAACCCAAGACTACCCCCTCATAAATCAAATGAATACCCCTCGCAGCTAATGTCCTACCAAGATCAAGAGCTGCTGTGGTAAACTCTCCATCTTTACCAATTTGCGATCCGCAAAATACGCATATATTGCGGAATCGCCGAATTGGTGTTTTCTCCATTTCTACAAGTGCTCTAATCTTGTGTAAGACACTTTAGATATTATGCTTTTCAATTGCAAGACAGGTTATGGAATGACATATGAAAATATGCAGAATGTATATATACACCCATAAAACACTCAACTTTTGACACATGGGGACATACTTTCGGTGGGGGTTGCTCGATGCAGATTTATCGCCCCAAGATTTCAAAAAAATGAGATATACTTTCGGCGAGGTTTGACAAAACCTACACACTTGTCTCCCACGTGAAGCATGGAAAATGGAGATACACTTTCGGCGGGGGTTGACAAAACCCCCACACTTGTCTCCCACGCGAAGCATAAAAAATAGAGATACACTTTCGATGGAGGTTGACAAAACCTCCACACTTGTCTCCCATGTGTACTTATGCCATAGGGTAGTCATATGGTTTGTCAAAAAGAAAACTTGAAATTAAAACAAACAAAATCAACAAACAACAACAACACAAAAACAACATTGATAATCAGATCAAACGAAACAGGAAAAAAAATTCTACAACAACAACACACATTTAAATATACAAGTAGTTGTGATTGTGGCTCACATCTTCCTCTGGTTTTACGTCCAGTAACGGCTGAAACGCCTTCTATGAGTTTGGGATTTGCTTCCCATCCAGTTTTCTTATAAACTGGCAAACAGGGTCGTTTTTAGTCAGATTCCCTAGACTATAACACTGCAATTCATCACGAAATTGTGTCCATAGATTAGCAATTCACGCTGAACAAGTCCACAAGAATGTGGCTCGAGAGTCAACAAAACATTATCCAGTGACTCATTACTCAAACCATTCTTAATAAATGAAAGTTTATCTTCTCTATTCCTGGACGCAAAACCTAATGAACGACAAATCTGGTTACAATTCCATCTAGCACATTTATAACATACTTGCAACTTTTTCGCTCTTCGCCTCTTGGCGTAGTAGCTCTTTCCTAGACCAGGCATGTATTTTGCGAGATTAATGTCCGGCTCACCGGACAATCGCACCTTGGCTTCGATAAGCCATCGGATATCAGCAGGCACATTTAGGAGCATCAATGCCCAAAGTCTAGTCATCCGTACTTTATAAATTTTAAACCCAGCATTTTGAGGAAGTGAAGGGAAATATTTACGAAGGTTCGATAGAAAGATATCAGCATCCATTGAAGAGCAGAAAAGGAGAGATATTACCGATAATGCGATTGAGTTTGTTCTTCTCCCAGATATGCACGTTTCAAACCTTCGAACG